>JARYHS010012268.1:0-46104 GCA_031002005.1 Vandiemenella viatica
CAAAGTGATACTGATTGCAGATTCGCGATGGGGAAAGTCACAGATATTAAAGAAATAGATGAAATGGCTGAAACAATAACTGACTGCGGTAAAAGTGGGAAAGAGGAGATAAATTCTGAAAATGTAAAGCCAGTAGTAAGGGTGTTAATGGTAAATTGTAGAAGTATAATGAACAAAGTAATCGAATTTCAAACTTAATAGAGATGCACAAACCACAAGTAATAATTGGGGTAGAGAGTTGGTTAAAAGAAGTACTAGACAGTGAGGTTTTTCCTGATGGTTACAGAGTGTACCGCAGAGATAGAGGAGCAATTGGTGGAGGAGTCTTCATACTAGTTAGCAAAACTACCACAGTTCACTGGCGTTCATAGATCAAGACCATGAGTTACTTGGGGTAGATTTCTGGGGTAATAAAAAAGAAAAAATCAGGGTGATGGCTGTTTACGCAGCTGAAGAATGACAGAAGAGGATGAGGCTCTTGGGGAGAAATTAAATTCATACTCACATATCAGAGGTGAGAATAGAATGATCATCATCGGCGGGGATTTAAATTTACCAGGTGTAAACTGGGAAGGGAATAAGATAAATAACACAAGGGAACAAAGATTTGCAAATGTCTTAATAAGGGAAGGAGAATTTACACAAGTGGTTGAGTAAAACACTAGGGAACAAAATATTTTGGATATATTTCTAATTAAGCCTGATGAAACCTTTTGAGGTATCAAGTAACTGAAGGAATAAGTGATCATGAAGCAGTTCTGATGGATATTAGAGGATTCAGTAAACTAGCAGCCAAAATTGAAGGGGGAAATAGGTACAATTATAAAAAGGCACAGGTTTCAAATTTGAAGAGATATTTCAGAGAACGATTCAGCAAATGGAAGGAAGGCTCAGGTACAGTAGAGTCAAGGTGGGAAGAATTCAAGGAGATAATAAGAAAGGGGAAGAAAAATTTATTCCAAAGCAGAAAATAAAGAGAAGTAGAGAACCTATATACTATAATAGGGAAGTGAGGAGGTTAAAGAGGTTGGTAAGAAAAAAACATAACAGAGTTAAGAGACAGCAGGGTAGTAGGGAATATTTAAAACACTAAACAAGGACTTAATAACAGCAAAGAAAATGGCTAATGATGGGTTTATGAAGAGTATTGTCAGTGCAGGAGGACCATTGACTGATAAATCTAGAAATTTCTATATAGCTATATCAGGAAACTGAGGGGAAGGGAGGGTGTAGAGACACTTATAGATAAGGATGGAGAAGAAGTTACTGACGATTTGAAAAAGGCAGAGCTTTTAAGTAACTGGTTCAGTGAAAGCATTAGGGACAATGAATCAGAAACAGGAGGGTCTAATTCGGAGAACGAGTTTAACAACACAATTAGTAATGACGATACGTAGTAAAAACTTTGATATCCATCCTGAGGAATCATGAAGGAAAATAAGAAAGCTGAAAAAAATAAAGGGGCTGGTGAAGTTAATATTACTACAGATATCTTAAAGATAGCCGTATGTGACATTGTACTTATCTTGAAATATTATTTAAATTGTGTCTAGACACTTGCTGCTTACCACAGGACCTGAAAAGTGCAATAGTAGTACCGGTACATAAGGGAGGGGTGAGAAATAGAGTTGAGAATTACAGGCCAATCAGTTTGACATCAGTGGTAGGTAAATTAATGGAAAGATTGGTATGCAACCACATCAGAAATATATGTGAGGAACATAAGTGGTTTTCAAGCAGGCAACATGGTTTCAGGGAAGGATATTCATGCGACTCTCAGTTGGTGGGATATATGCAAGATATTTCAGATGAAATGGACAAGGGAGGCCAAATTGATAGTGTAGCACTAGATCTGTCTAAGGCAGTGTTTCCCAACGTGGGGCCCACGCCCCACAGGGGGGCAATTTAGAAATTGACTTGATACGATTTTACCGCTTTCTCTTCGGGTTATTTAAATGCAATGCTAGATATAGGTACAACATATAGCAAAAAAGCAAATTCTTGAAAGGTCACACTAAATTGCCATAATAAATCCTTATTAAAAATCTTTTGATTTTAGTATTTCATTATATGTTTTTTAATTTTACTTAGGCCCTACTGTGTTTTATGACAATAGATATTAAAGTGTTTTCTTTCAAAAACCATCCTATATGAGTTTCTATGATAACAAATAATTTTTTACTAAGAATAATGTATGGGGGCGAAAAAAAAAATTTAAAAGTGGAACATGACCAAAAAAGGTTGGAAACACTGGTCTAAGCGTTTGACAGAGTAAGTCATAAAATGGTAGTAAATAAGGTAAAAACCATTAGAGTGGATAATAAAGTCATTTGCTGGGTAGAAGAATTTTTAAAAGGTAGAAAACAGAAAGTTAGGGTAAGAAATGTAGTATCAAAAGAAGTGGAGGTAAAAATGGGTGTGCCACAGGGTAGCGTATTGGGACCATTGCTATTCATTATTCTAATGAATAATTGTGTTGATTGTTTACTATCTGAAATTAGATTTTTTGCAGATGACATAATGCTGTATAAAAGAATCAAAACGATAGAGGATTGTAAACAGTTGCAGGGTGATCTGGACAGGATATCTAATTGGGTTGGTAAACATGGAATGAAGATAAATGCAAAAAAGAGTCAGCTTATTAGATACACAAATAAAAAATGAAAGGTTAATTATGAATATAAGGTGGGGAAAGAATTGCTTGCTGAAGACTTGAAATGTAAATATCTTGGAATTACTTTTGATAACAAACTTAACTGGGCAGGACACATAGGACAGGTGGTAGGAAAAGGTTTCAAAGTTCTGCACTTGTTGGAGAGAGTGATGAGGGGATGTACGAGAGAAGTGAAGGAATTGGGTTACAAAACTTTGGTCAGACCATTGCTCGCATGGGCGCCGGGGGGGGGTGCACTTGCACCCCCTACTATGAAGAGAATGCACAGAAAAAGATTAAGAAACAAAAATTTTATTATTAAATTCATTGTTTGATTAATAACTGAAGGCGCAAAATTTCTTCAACACCTTGTTAATAAATTCAGTATCCTTAGTTAAAAAGTGTTATATATAATGTATATAAAAAAAAGATGCACCCCCCTTAAAGTAATCCTGCCGGCGCTCATGATTGCTCGAATATGGTAGTGTAGTATGGGACCCTCATTTACGTATCAAATACAGGAGTTGGAGAGGGTGCAAAAAAGGGCTGCTAGATTTGTTTCTGGAAATTATCGCACAATGCAATCAGTGACGGATATGATAAAGGAGCTGGCATGGGATTCATTGCAAGACAGGAGGAGAATGAGGAGGGTCATGGGAGAGTACAGGGCATATACTGGCGATGAGGCATGGAAGATATTGCAATAGGTATGAAAAGTAGTGCATGAAGGGAAAAGATGACCATGACCATAAGCTGCACTCGTTTTCAGGCACAAGGGTGTAGGAAGATTCTCTTTTTTATGTAAGGGTGTCAGGGATTGGAATGAGTTACCAAGAGAAATGATGAATAATTTACAGAAAACTTTGAAAGAATTTAAAGATAAAATTTGTAGTGGGCAAATGTAGGTAGGTGCAGGATAGGGGGAAGATGGGTGTGTAGGGAAATTGCCACCGGAGCCTGTGCTCCGTTGCAATTAAATTAAATTAAAAAATTAAATACCTGAACAATGCATATTGAAATGTACTTACTTCTCTATATGATATCCCAGAATTAACCTACTGAGAGCTATTGCAGCTGCGATAGGTTGTCATATTCCTTCCCGATATCAACGTTGCTAATAGTAACTTGTGCATATATCCGCCGTGTTCCACGACATGCATCGTAAATTGCGTCTGTCATTACGTATGATACGCATTCCGCACTGCGCACCACATTTCATTATTTAATTTTATTCAATTGCTGCAGCTTCTTAACTTACAAATACCATTCAACAAGTGGACTATTTCAGCACATATTTTATCGATGTAAACCTGTCTATACCTGAGCACTTATTTTAAAACTTCTTATTTTATACACAACAATTATTCTCTTCCATCTTTATGTTACCTACCCTAGCACGTACAATGATAAGTTCACTTTGATCACCAGCTTACAGGCTTTTAATCAAGCTTATTCTTTTAATACTTCATTTACAACGTTAACAACGCGGCAATAAAACTAGATTTTATTTTTAACTGTCCATTAACAATGCACTAATTGATATGTTACTTTTTTTCTGATATAGCATTTCACTTCACACTCACCAATTTCTGCATTATATATTATGGCTCAAAGTGGCTCTATATTTGTTTAAAACAGATCTTTAAAATATATTTTATTCTTATACCTAATTGTAAGAAGAATAAATTACATGTTATCCATTTTTCACTCGTACGCCACATAGAACACACTTTATCTTCAGTCATTTTCTCCTAACGACATAAAAAAGGTAGCAAAGTTAGATTTCTGTCGTAAGGGATTAATCCCAATGAACGCATATCAATTATTCTATCTTTGGAACTCTTAAAACTCTATTGTTTTCTAAATCTTAAATATTTTAAACTAAGGCAAAATAATTTTTCTTAACTTTGTATTACATTTAAATGAAGTGGGAATCACCCGAAACGATAAGGTTATTTCATCTTACCGAACATTTTTGAAACTTTTATGAAAACTGTTGATAAAGTTAGCCACTCTATTCAGCGTGCACTTCCGACCAAAGTCGCGAACTATTCAACTACCTGTATCTTTTATAAATTAAATGTACATGCTTCTCTTATCTGAGAATTATTACTATTATTTTTTTTTTGAAGTTACAGTTTATTTGGAAAACGTAATTTTGAAGAGAAATATATTTTCTGACTATCAGCTGTCCTTTCGAATCGATACTGTCCCCTTGACAATACCATCGCTGTAATTAATTATTTTAAATTTATTCTTCCATTTCATTCACTGATAAACCTGTGATTTTGCTTGATGGCACATTGTTTTTGACCTGAATCGCACACTTTGAAATATTTTATAACTTCTATAAAGTTTGAACGTAGTTTCTCCTGAAGGAAACAAATACAAATGCGTTCGATAATCATTATGAAGCATTCGCGTAATTATCATACAATTTACTGCGAAAACATTACTTCTGGCTTTAATATGATGCTATTTTCTCGCAAAAAACTAGTTATACATTGCCAAGCGCTTGTGTGCTCAAAACTCACCATATTTCTGAGGACTCATTGCCGCCGCCGTTCGCTGCGAACTCGACACCCGCTGTGACTACAAAATGTGCCGCCTCCAGCTGTTCTCCTCGTGTCGCATCTTGCCCGTGTTGATTAAAACTCTTCGTCGCCGATGTGATATACTTTTATAATAACTGATTATTATCGCTATCAACAGTTTCCCGATCTCACTCCTGTCCGCCAGCAAAACTACTACTTGCCAGTCTCTCTCTCTCTTTTTCCCTTGCAATTCGTCTCTCAGGCCACAATTTTACGGGGTCCTGTGTTCATATCCCACTTCTGACACCAATGGTCATATAGCGTGATAATATTACACGCCTTGACACCAGTTGTCTGGTTTCGAGTGGTCTATACTTTGTGGGCGGTTAACGAGTTTGAGGACCCCGGGTTGGATTTGACTGACCTTTGGGATTTGCTAACCCTCTTGTAGTCTGTCTTGCATTATCATCTTGATTCAAGTGATGTCTTCGTCTGCTTGATGTTACTAATAAGAGGTTGAATTATATCAGGTCTGACACCAGCTGGTTTACGTCCAACAACGTGGATAGGAAGGCTAGCACTTGTGAAACGACTAGCTGATAATCTATCCTTAATATGAATGACACGACGTTAACTGCTGAACTACCTTTTTATTGTAGCACTTTACATGTTACAATCGTTGGTGCACTACTGCAAGGCTGTTTCTGACTCGCGTTTATGATTGATGGTTACTGGTGTAGACTTTTATAATGGAAGACAACTTAGCGGAATGTATTGCTGGCTAGACTATGCTGACGAGAAACGGCTTAGCTACAGATTAACCCATCTTGTCAACTAAACAATATCAGCTGTGCAAGGTCATTCCATGGTCCAGATTCTGTATTACACTATAGGTCACAGAGGAAATAAACTGACCTTCTTACCTCTGATACAATGGCCTAGTAAGCCGCCTTCAGAATGATCTAACCAACCTGTGGATTGTGGACTATCTAGTTCTTCTATCCCCAAAGTACTGCACTTAATTTTCCTCATTTTGTCAGGTGAGCCTAAAATGCCTCATTCTAATAGTGGACACTTAGACCACACTGATTCATGGCTGTCTATGAAGCTTCACTGTGTCTTGTTGCTTGAATTTTACAATAACTTCAAGGATAGAAAAACAAGATACCTTATCGCAGTTCTATTAAAATCATTGTCAACGAGACTAAAGTCTGAAGAAATTATAAGGTGTTCAACCAATCAGTTGTTTTTTATTTTATTTTTTTATTTTTTTAATTTTTTTTTTTTAAGCTATGTTATGACACCATACTTCAAATAGTAGAGCAGATTAAAACCCGAACTATATTTTCCACAATTTTCGTAACAAGACCATTCAACAGGGTATAGACTTTAAATTATTTTAAAAGAAGCTGTATGCATATCGTTTTCACTACATACTAGTAATTTCGTAAGTTATTAATACACTGTTTGTCTTCCTGTGAGAGATGTTTCTTTATGTACTGTAATTTTTTACTTACTGCTGTGGATTTATAACATGGCTGTATTATTCCTCTTTCTGGCATCAAATTAATTGTACATGTCGAGGAATATAACATTTAATTTTTTACTGATTATCAATTAAAATCGTCACTATGCATTTCTAAAGTTTTTCATGGATAGCACAATAATTATTGTGCTTAAATTGGGTCTGTACACTGCGACTGTTATGTCTCTTGAGCACCATTAGACAAAATTTAATTCAGTCTTTAGTGATTAGGTTGGCTGACTTCAAGGCAGACTTCAAGACTTGCAACTGCACCTGAAGATGGCGACGGAGATTAAAGTCGCCGAAATATTGTGTATAATAACAACATCACTCGGTTTGTTGCCCGAGAAACGTTTATAATAAACAACGCCGAGAAAGATTACATTCATTTATGGTCTAAAGTGCTTAGATAAAATCTCAGCTACTGAATGGAAGAATGGATTCAAATCCCACATGTGACGAATTCCTATGAATACATATTGGGTCTATAAAAATGGGGAAGTGTATAAATGTGTACACAATATTTGTGATTAAAATTTATTGTGGTCCCTTTTTTTTTTGTGACCAAAGAATGTATGAGGATTTATGTACTGGGGAGATGATAAGTATTTTGATTCTCGTCTTTCTATATTACTGTCAATCTACCTTGAGATTTGAATTATACTAATCTGCTTTCTGTATTGACTTGTACATACTATATAAAACATAATTTTTCAAGATGTATAGTGAAACTAATTGATTAAAATTTAATTCAACTTTGTACATAATCTGAAGTAGAGAATAGTCAGTAGCTCTCCCTTAACTTCTTTTAAATTGATAGATGTGGTTTACCTTAGGGAAGAATGGTGTTACTCAATATGATTATTCTGTGTGCATTGCCATGATACAAATTCCATCAAAGCCTTGAAAAATATTTGTCTACCTTACTATAGAAAGTGTCAATAGACATATTAATATACAGATATGGATATCACAGTTTTATAGCATACGTGGACTATCACATTTTCTGTTTTATTATTTTTGCTTAGAGTTTTACTACATCAACATTGAGGTGATTAGAGGTGTGAAAGGATTGGGGCAAGGAAGGAATTTGACGATGACATTTCAGAAGCAACCATCCATCATTATCCTTGACAGATTTTTGGAAACTGTAGAAAACTGAAACTAAATGCTGTATAGGAAATGAAACCTGCACCATTTTGAATGCTATGCCAGTGTATTACCATTCACCAACTACCCTCAGTTTTTCCTTGTTACTTGGAATGAAATAGTATATTTTCTGATTGACACTAGTATTTTTATTTATGACATCCCTGTTGTCTTCTTGCACTGGGCTTCAAAACTTAAATGCTTATCAAACTGAGAGCATATGTACCTGTATACTGGATTTCTGCAAATAGGTGTAGATTCAGTCTTTACATTGGAATTCTGATATAACTTTCCTAATGAGGTACCAACCTTATTCTAACAGATCTACAACCCTTAGTAGGATTGCTAAATACTATGCTGTTGTTTTCAGTTATATTCAAAAATTCCTTTCTAGGAACAGTAAATATTCACTGACAAAGCATTTAATCATAGCAGTATCAGTATTATCTAAACTATCTGTATGCTATTTCCAGTCCTATATCCCTGCTTAATGGATCGCAAATCGAGCCTTGTGTGTATCCTCTGACCAGAAGCTTAGTGATGGCCATTTTCCGGTATCTCAAGGTACCAACAGGAAACCAAAAAAATATGCTATACTCTCAAGATGTCCAAAAAACTCACCACTGCCTCCTGATACTGCATATTACAATTGAGACTGGCGTGGTTATGAGTATCTAGTAAATCTAATACAAAAAACAATATTATACTGATTTAAATAAAGATCACAGAAATTTTATTGCTTTAATCTTTTATTTGACATATTGTATGCTACCTGGATATAACTCTGTATTAGTTTAATGTATATTTTGCAGTAAGTGAACTAATTTTTTTTAAGATTATTGTTTAAAGCACCATCTTTATTGGAACTTGGCTGTGCATTTTGTGCACAGACATTTTTATCGTGGTGCTCTCTAACAAAACACGTCTTCTACCATGTCTCAGCCATTTCTGTCCCTTTATATACTTGTAAACAGTGCTCTGAAGTATTTAAAGTTGAGGTGAAACTACAGATGCATAAATACAATATCAGAATGTCACGAAGCAGGTAGAGGTAGAACTTCTTATTTTATATTTATGCTGCAAACAATTTTTTTTTTTAAGTTTGTAACAGGTTTATTTCTAGTGTCAAAGTTTTGCACTAATACTGAAGAGTTACATCCACCTGATTATCATCACTTTAAGCCAATGACAAGTTATGTCTAATCCTATTAATAATAATTAGACATTTATATAAAGGTATATGAAATTGTCTTAGTGAATATGATGTTTGCTAATACAACTGTGCTGTTATAAAATTAGGTCTGCTTCTCTTGTGTCTGTCTTCAGTTTTGCCTCACTCAGCATCTGTCACTAACTTGTCTTCATTAATCACATTCTCCAGTGACCAAAGTTTTTTCTTATTAAAATTATGTTTTCTGTATCAGAAGGCGAGATGTGCCCATCATATTTTATCTCTGTTCTAACCATTTTAATTTAGTTGTAAAAAAATTATTTTCTGTAACTAGAAGTTTTGTTTAATAGCTCACATTATGTCTGAATAATTGCCATCACTTTGTGCAATTTTATGTGTGCTCTTATAAGCAACAATCTGAATCTAAATGCTATACTATTATATATTTGATATGTCTAAATTTTAATCTAAAAAGATTATCTAGTGTCTAGTTGCAATACAGCTTTATCTGGCAGTGTGGCTATCAGTCTTAGTAACTAGCGTACTCTATATATAAAAAAATATATTCTACTTGAGAAATTGTGTTACTATATCTGTGTTTTTATAGAGATATTATATTGTTTGAAAGAAACAGTACTTTCGCCTAGTATGAATGATCAGTGTTAGTCTGATATTAATAAAGTAAAGTACTGCAACTGCTGTGTGCCAAAACTGAGTAGCAATTCAATCTGTCAGTGAATCATGGCTTAAGGATTAACATTATGATTTTGAGTATGATATATCATTTCGGACTAATGATATGTTGAGCTGCATTTTCAAGGCTGGTTCATTAGTTACTGAATAGTGAATTTTTATTTATTTAAAAATGCTTTTATTTTATATTTTTAAATTTTTTTAATAACATTGCTGTATCAACATAATTTAGTAATGTTTCACAGAGAGTTATTTTTATATACAGAAGGATGTTGTTCTTAATTTTAAGAGAAGTATAAAACTTTGTAGACCATTCTTTCTCTCATTTTTATACACTTCTTAGAAGTAAATCTAAGGTACCAAGTAAGAGATATAACTTGATCTGACATAGATTTTTCTTTTACTTTAGAAGTAATTACTTTATAGATATATGTTAGTTTTTTATATATATCACAATAATATATGGTGTAGGAAATAAATGTGTCCAATATATGTTTTATCAGTGACTGTGTAAGTTTTCAATAAATTGGTAACAAAATTTCAATAAACTGAATTGCAATAGAGTGCATCCTTTTGTGGCAGTTCCCTACATATCTAGTTAGTTATGCCATTATTGTGGTTAGTTTTATCATCATGTTGTATACTTTAAGTATATAATAATTCCACCCATCTACTCTTGCCACTAATAAATTTTTATTTTTAATTCTTTCAGCATATTTGGTAAGTATTACATCCCTTCCCTTGGTAATTTATGCCTATCTTTTACATCCTTACCTACAAAAGAAAATTTTCCTACTCTCTTATACATGAAACTGAGGACCAGTTTTTTTGCCCATAGTAACCTTTTCCTTTCGATACACTGCTAATTCTTCAACCAATATCCCTCCAAGCTCCAATCCAACATATGCCTTGTACACTCCCAGCATTCTCTTCACTCTCCTCCTGTCCTAGAATGACTCCCAATCCAGCTCTACTATCATATAAGTTACTGCCTGGCTCCTGTAGTAGTTTCCTTAAACAAATCGAGCTGCTTTCCTTGCCTGCCCTTCAACTCCTGTATTTGACACCAAAAATGTGTACCCCAAACTTCACCACTGTACTGAACCAGTGGCCTGACCAAACTTTTGTTACCTGTAAAGTACCCTTAGATATATTTATTTTATTGTTTTTCAGGAAACCCAAAAATATTTAAAAAGCAATACACGTATTTTCTCATACATATATTTCTTGAATGTGAAAAAATAATTGTTCAATAAATATAAATATATTTGCTGGCACTGTTTAGCTCGTCACAGTGAACTTTCCATACTCAGAGTCTCTTTGCTCTGCTTCCTCCACTCCTTATATTTTACAGTAATGGATATTCACATTGAAATTTTTATATACATATTCCAAAACAATATTTGTCTCAGTTATAGGAAATTTCCAAAGTCCTACTGAGGTTGTCTCCAAATCTTCTCAAACAGCTAATTTTTTCCATCAGATATGTCTGTTCCTTGTTTGTTGGTGTTGTTTGACTTGCTGGGTGATTGGGTCGCTTTCATTGTTCCATGGAATAAAGGGAATTGAAGATCAGAACGCTTGACCAATAGCGTCTGTTCACATATAGATGCAAAAAATGATTTATCATATTTACAAGTCATAATAAAAATGTTTTATTAAATCCATATTTTTATTTATATAATTATTATTCACAACATTAGAGAACATATATGCTGTTGCACATGAATAGGTGGTTAGTATAGTGGGTAATTTACTAAAAATATTATTTTGTTTAAAAAATATCTTCTTACCATATAATTCATATTTAAAGTCATAATTAACATAACAAGAATTTTCTATCTTAGTAACCAGACATTTTATTCTATTAATTACTGTAGTTGATTGGTCCTAAACAAAATAGTAGATTTCCGCATTTACATTATGTATAACTAGGATTCTGTTTCTTCTTGGTAAAATTACTGTAGTGTACTGGTCCTGAAGAAATAGTAGATTTCCTCATGTTGTTAATTGTAACCAGAATTCTGGTTCTTTTTGCTAAAATTAATCTTATTGCTGAATTAATTGTTTTATAAGAGAACTTTTGATTTGTTTCTAAGTACTATAATTTTAATATTTGATTAGTGTTTACTTTTAAAAACATCAAGGTATTCTTTGTGTTGTTTCCTTTTAATCTCTCTTTTCTGAATAATATTTAAAAAAAAATTAATTATAAGTTTCTAATTGCGTTAAAAATTAGCTTTTTCTAAGAACTGTTTAGTATATTACTTCAACATTTCAGTGTGGTTATTTTTGTGTTCCTAGGTGTCATTCTGATTGTCAATGGATATTCACATCAACAAGCAGACACAATTTGTAACTGAAACGTCTAAGACCCAAGTGCAGCAGTGCATCAAGCGATTTATTTTGGAGAATGCCCAGTTTCTTATAATGTTGTGGAAAATCTTTAAAAATGTCTGGGACTCTTAACAATCATTATAGGAATCATTCAGGCGAAGGTCGATTTTCCTTGCGAAGTTTGTGTAAAGTCTTTTACAAAATCTTGGTATCTTAAAAAACTATCAGAGGATTCATTCAGGCGAACGGCCATTTACTTGTGACGTCTGTAACAAATCTTTTACACATTCTGGTCATCTTAAGGACATCATATGATTCATACAGGCGAACGTCCATTTTCTTGTGAAATTTGTGAAAAGTCTTTTATAAAATATGGGAATCTTAAAAAAACACCAGAGAATTCATTCAGGGGAACGGCCATTTACTTGTGACGTTTGTAACAAATCTTTTACAGAGTCTGGAACTTTTAAGAATCATCAGAGGATTCATACAGGCGAACGTCCATTTTCTTGTGAAATTTGTGAAAAATCTTATATAAAATACGGGAATCTTAAGCAACATCAGATGATTCATTCAGGGAAACGCCCATATTTTTGCGAAGTTTGTGGTAAGTCTTTTATAAAAGCTGGGGATCTTAATAAACACCAGAGGATTCATTCAGGCGAACGACCGTTTAAATGTGAAGTTTGTCAAAAGTCTTATTCTGAATCTGGGAGTCTTAAGAAACATCAGCGGATTCATTCAGGTGAACGCCCATTTTCTTGTGATGTTTGTAACAAATCGTTTACAGAGTCTGGGACACTTAAGAAACATCAGCGGATTCATTAAGGTGAACGCCCATTTTCTTGTGACGCTTGTAACAAATATTTTACTGAGTCAGATGAATGCCCATTTTTATTGACAAATTTGTGGAAAATATTTTAGAGTATGTGGAACCTTTAAAATTTATTACCGGATTTATTCAGGTATGTACCTATTTCATTGCAAAGTTTGTGGTAAATCCAATTCAATATCTGGGTCTTGTAACAATAATCAGAGTAATGATTCTGGCGAACGCCAATAATTTTGTTATATTTCTAAAAATTCGTTTTCAACGTCTGGGTATAATCAGAGCATTAATTTAGGTGGATGCTCAAATATTTGTGAAGATTGTGGAACATCTTTTATATGGTGACGTCAAACCTGAGAAACATCAGTGGATTCATTCGGGAGAGCGCCCATTTTCTTGTGAAATGTATAAGCAATCGTCTACAGAATCTGGGAATCTTAAGAGTCATTAGATGATTTATACAGGTGTACGCCAATTAATTTTTTGCGAAGTTTATGGTCTTAAAAACCCTCAGAAAATTAATTTATATTAATTTACATTTTTGTTCTATTTTAAGAAGATTCTGTCTTTAAGTTTAAAGACGACTTAGTGTATTTAGGCTGATAAACAACTATATTGTTCTAAGTTTTGTAAATTTATTACAGAATCTGATAGTTTTAAAGTGTACCAGGAAGATTTATTTGGGTGAATAGTCATTTTCATATCGTGTTTGTAGAATACCTTCAACAGAATATAGGAATCTTTTGAGTTACCAGAAAATTAATTTAATTGAATGTAGATTTTAATGTAAGGTTGTGGTAAACCTTTACATTATTTGTAGATATTAGGAATTATTTTATAATCATTTGGGTGAACTTTATTTTAGAGAATAGTTTATTCCTTTAACTTTAAATCTTTACTGCCATGCAGCAAAAGTTTGATATTTTGTAGTTTGTATTTTCATAAAAGCATAGTAATAATTTAATCATACAATAGCGATGGTTAAACAACTCTCAAAGTATGTTAACCTGCAGGTATTATTTATTACTGCTGAGATATTTTAGTGTGTCACCATCTATTGTGTTTGAGATGTCAAAGCGCATTATGACAGATATTAAATTACTACTGTATCCTTACTTATAATTCAGATAAATTGAAAGTATAATGTTGCTGTGATGCATAGAAAATTTACTTAGCTCATTTGGTTTATTTAATGATTTCATATTATTATTTTGACATGTAAGTGTGCTGATGGTTTAATGAAAAATATAAGATAGTTTATTTAAAAATGTGTGTTCGAATAAATATTGTAGGTTTATAAACCATTATTGGAATATGAGAATAGCCTCTGTAGGTTATATGTTTTACAGTTAGTTGCTAGCAAAATTTTTGTTTTTGAATATTAAATTTTTGTCTCGTGTAGGCTTATGTTGAATTTTTTAAGAAATATTATCATTGACCAGAGATTATTGTCTCGGTAAATGCCTTTCTCTTGAATTTACCCCCAATATCCTTGCGAGTGTGGTATTTTCCACTGTTCCCCCTCTGATCCGATCATGTGCTTTATGGACATTTTCTAAATCATTGAGAGAGGCTAATCTCATTTCTAGTGTTGCAAATATGGACCAGGTATACATAACACCATAAGATAATTGTGTTCTTGTATGGAGGAAGTATTATTCAAATTTAAAGATTTTTCAGCTATTATGAAGAATAATGGAACACATTTATACCATATAATCAAATTAATATAACTTTATTTGTTGCATATATTTTTTTCTGGCATTATTTTGAAACATTATAGCCTTCAAGATAAATGTAATTATAGGTAAATAAAGCAAGAGTCGAAATTGTAGGTGTTATCACATATGGAGGAACATAATTGGTTCGTGTGCTCATCTTCGCCCACATGTCATAGTGTAATAGGAAAAAGTATGTTGTTTTGCGGTAGTGCAATAATAAATCACAATGCATGGTGTGTGAGCTGTAAAGCTCTGGCCTTCCATTCGGGAGGATGCAGGTTCGCATTTCTCTCCCACCATCCTGATTTGGGTTTTCCATGGTTTTCCGCATGTCACTCCAGAAGAATGCCTGTATGGTTCCTTCAATAGTTCATGACTGAATTCCTTTCTGCTACTTGTCCCCAGTCCTTTCCCGATTCGAATGAACTCGATATCGAAGAGATATATATCTAGAACTAAAAAAGAATAAATTACTAGTTAATTCACAGCAATAAGAGCTCATGTGATAATGTTCCAAATATTCTGATGTACAGCTTGTTAAAAAGAGGTTCTGAGTTTTAAGTTATTTTTTTTTTAAATAGTAATACAGAACAGTTGTAAAATAATACAAACTAACAATGCATTGTAAGGCATTACATCATGGCTGCCAGCAAATAAGAAAACAGATATTATGTGAATGGTAAGGGCAAAGAAGAAGTTGCATTTTTTAAATTAATTTTTAAATAAAATGAAAATGGTTCTCTGCTAAAGAAGAGCGAAGAATTTTCGTGATTTCGGCGCAAATCTTGTTTCAAATGCTATTTTCCTTGCGTGTCTGCTACCTCGAATGTCTGTAATTTATATTTGTTATGATTGTATTTCTTAATGAATTTTAAAGCTGAAGATTACTGATAGAGCTATTGTATTCTATTTTAGTTTTATTAAAGTACAATACTTTACATATTGTGTTGCTTGCCTCGATCATATTCATCAATTTCGCTGCTAATTTTACGCTAATGGAATTAACCATCTGTGATCGACCGACTACTATTTTTTTTCGCACTGCCACCACCAAAAAGGAGAACTTATATGTGGATAGGAAACACTATGTCATGTGAGCGGTAGATTATGTAAATGATAATCCAGCTGGTTAGGTACAAGTTATTACATTTTGTACATGATAGCAATTTAACTACCCATTGTGCCTTCTATTCCGTTATTCCAGCCAGGTGAATTGGAGCTTAGTGACTGATACCAGATGTTAACAATCCCTTAACTTCCCCTTAGTCTGTACCATCCCCAAATAGCTCTCGGCGTCTAAGCAGGTTCCTTCCCACCTGTATATATTGTCACGACGCCATGTCTCGTCCACTGCTCGCCCAATATTTAATTGAATTTTTTCAGTTTAAGTTTTTAAGTACCTTCTTCCATTGCTTATTCAAATACTTTGTAACAGACTAAAATCAAAACCTTACTTTGTGTTTAAATCACTTAATATTGGGACGCGGCGCTAAGCATGATAGTTGGAAACTAGTTTCGCCGACTGTGGATTCCTTCAGTTACAAATAAAACATTTCTTCCTCCCTTACGCCTGGAATTATGTGCCAACTTAGGCTAATAATCATCTATCCTTCTTCATCTTACTCTGTAATTTTTTGCAAATATTTGTATCGATTTTAGAATCAATGTATTCAATAAATTTTTGTCCATTACGCCAGGTCTAAGATTTAAAACCAGTGCAGGTCCTAAGTGCCAAAGTTGAACCACGTTGTGAGACGCGTAAACGTGGAAATGGAGGTGTAACAGGAAGTCAGTTGATAAGGGATAAAAATTTCAATTTTTTTTTACATATTGACTTCTAGTCGCTCGAATCGAGCGCAAGCGAAGTGATATGTATCAAAAACCCCTGAGTTACGAGGCTAGAGACAACTTAGTGCAAGTCTTCCTGCGTGTAGAGCACACGTGATATAGCATTGGAACATATGCAGTGTGCATATAAATGCCCTAGCGCAATTTCGGACGGGCTCCTTACTGTCTCCAACCATGTGACAGGTAAGAGCTTTGTGTCTTGGCAGCAGCCTTCAGACAACGTGGCAAGCTCTTGTAGTTTGGTTAGTTGAAGTTATTCCGTTGATAGTTAAATAATTCATTCAGTCTGTGTAACTTAAGGGTTGTTAGCCATCCTTGTAATTATAATATCTTTATGCCTTTTGGTAAGAGTCTTTGGTCATGTATATTCGGGTTGTAACCATAATAGATATTAGGTATATTAATTTTTAAAAAATAAAAGTTTCAGTTTATCGATTGTATGCGTATGAAGAAGTCGTTCAGTTATTTAACAGTATTAAGTTGGTGGCATTGTAGCTATCGTAACAAGCGTGTTGCACAATGCCCATGTCTTTTCTTACATTGTAAATTCAGTCTCTTGTTGCAGATTAATTGTATGTTAAGTTAGTGCCCTAGTTGTTTTAGGTAGAGACTGTGTTCAGTATTTTTGGTGATGTGTCACAAAGGTAAGCTTTGTTTAAGGTTTAATTAATATCACTATTAATAGCAGCTCCACATCTCTGCCTTAGCAACGAATCGTCCTGGTGTCATTTATTAATCTTCACTAATAACATACCAAGTATAGTTAACCTGAAAATATAGCTTATAATCTATCAACATGTCTAGAACGCATCCGCAAACTCAGTAACATAATAATAACCCCCACAGAGTGAACTATTTTCCTCTAGTCCATAGGTTCCCAACCTTTTTGACCTAGCACCCCTTTTTGAAAAAAAAAAAAAATACTCATCGCCTCCCTGTTTGAAAAAAAAAAAAAACAGTATCGTTGTAATCAATGTTGTGTAATCCATAGCTCTTCAATTTAATTGGCTTGTTACCCACCTCTTCAAACAGCGATTTAATGGCACGCCTCTTAGGTGAATTGGGCTATATTAAATATTGAAAAACAAGGACAGATTTTTAAAATTACTTTATTAAAGAATATTAACAATATTGGTGCCTTGTACAAAATTTTACCAAACACATATATTGAAAATTATTGTAAAATTATCAGTGAGAGGTCTGAGCCTGATGAAATGATTCTAATTTTTCTACATTTGGTGCTATATTTGTCAGCACGAGTCTTAAATCGCCGCGTTCCAATACTAACAATCTGTTTCTTTTCTTTGTTAGTAAATTGCTTACTAAACTAAATAACCTTTCGGCTAAATATGACGACGGGAATGCAATAAAAAACTTTTGTGTTGCAGCCCACAAAACCGGATATAATTCTCGATTTTGAATCTGTAGCCAAAATTCTTGATATCCATTTTTTTAATTCTTCATTTGTTGACAGTTCTATCAACTCTTCCTGTAGCGATAAATCTGCTGTTTGTAGATTCGAGAAAGGTTCTAATACCCTATCTGGGATGGTTATGTTAAGAATATCCTGAAATTTATTTTTAAAATCTTCTTTAAGTGCTTACAAATGTTAACTAAATACTAAAATATCTTCATCATTTGTATCCAAAGAGGAAATATTTGGTAACTCATAGAATAGTCTTCGATCCACACACTGTTTGTACAAGTCAAGTTTTGACATGAACGCACAAATAACTGAATTATCTCCTCGCATCTGAAGGTGTGTTTCATTAAATTTATGATATAGATCAGTTAAATGAGCTATATCATTCTTATAGGCCTATTTCAATAAATTTTCTCTTAATGAATAATCCTTGTTTTCAAAAAAACGTTATAATGGAGTCAAAAAAAGTCATAAAATCTTGTTAGACAGGTACCTTTGACAGCCAACGAACTTCTGTGTGCATTAGCAAACGATTGAAATCCTCGTCATTTTCATCACAAAGTTTTCCAAATAATTTACTACTGAGAGCATTGCTTCTGATCTGGTTAACTGCGGTAATTACATACTGTAGTGAGCTGTGCAGGCGATCACTTAGTTTTTTTGCAACCAAATGGTGTCTGTGAATTACACAATGCACGGCGACTACATTTGGTACTGCGTTTTCAAATATGAAATCAGCCTTCGGTATCGTCCAACCATTGCTGGAGCACCATCAGTAACAATGGACACGATATTATTCAGAGGTATACTTTTTTTTTTCGAGGTAATATTAAAAAACTTGAAATATAGATTTTCCTTAAGTATCAGTTTTTTATTTAATTTGCGAACAGTAATTCATGATAAATTTTTTCGCATTTAATGAAGCAAAAGTACGCAAGGAATAATGAATCATTGTTTGGTAAAGTAGATTCATCAAGCTGTAAAGAAAATTCGGCATTCTTCAAAAAATCAGTTAGAGAACTCTCCACGTCCTCCGACATTTCATCGATTCGTCTCTGTACTGTGTTATTGCTAAGTGGGATTCCTTAATAATATCAGATGCGGGCTTGTGCATTACAGTACGCAGAACCTCACTCACAGATAGCTGTATCTTTTTTTTTTTTTAACTGCTTAACGTCTCTTAACAGCGAGGTCTTTAGAGACGGAAAAGGATGGTGGACAAGGAATGGGAAGGAATTCGGCCATGGCCTTTTGAAGGAAGCATCCCGGCATTAGCCTGGAGTGATTTGGGAAACCATGTAAAACGCAAATCTGGATGCCCGGCCAGGACGGTAGATGGCAGTATCAATTCTTCCCCAATCGTATGTGGTTTTCCCGATTTAGCAATAAGCAAGGAAATGTAAGAGGCACGCAGGCAATCTGCGACTTATTTGGATGATACTGAAAACATACCAGCTAAAGAGGGACATTTTGAATATTGATCTCTGAGCATTTGAAGGTAAGATAAACTTTTATCTTTTCTGTCAGGGTGTATTTTGGTTATATGTTCTAAACGTGAAGGTTTCATTGCTTCATTTGAGAAAACGCACTGGCAAATCAGGCACATTGGTAATGTCTTTTTAGAGGGTGCCTCAATAAAATCATATTTAAAGTATTCGACATTGTACTGTCTACATTTTTTCTTTGAATGTGACATCTGTGAAAATAAAAATAAAATTTGATATTACCAGCATCGCGTTATTCAAGTAAATAGATTTACTATTACAATTTAATTAAATAAATTGAAATTTGTGTTCATTATTTCATGAATATTTTGCCACGAACAAATAAACTGTAATAAAAAAAAAATACTTATTTAAAATGTTTAAATAAAAATTTTAGAAGTATTTTTAAATTACGTTACCACCGAGCCACTGAAACGATATACAAAATAGTAGTAATGAAATAAGAATAATAAAAATTATTAAACCTTATCGGAAAAAAATTAGAAATAAAAGTTGTTAATTATAACTCGTTTATTTAACTTTGGTAAATAACTTTTTATTTAAATTTCTCATTTGAAAAATCTTCTTAAAATTTCTTAGATAAAAGTGACATGATTAATCTGCCACTTCCGGTTGGCAGATCTCTTTCAAGAGTGGATAGAATTGAGATATTCATGTCCGAAACTTGAATATGTAATTTCATAACAAGGATAATTGACTGTCTTCAGAGGATGTCTATGTGTGAGTCAGCGATACACATGAGTCCCTCGCTCCCCACTAACACACAGTCCTACAGACCGTCTTCGATTCACGCATTTTCAGCTAAAATGGTAAAGATGTTCTAAGTTATTTTATAAAAATATATCAGCAATTTTCATCTCTATTAAAATTAAAAGGCGCAGTATAATTAATAAAAATTTAGAGAATGAGGCGTATCAATATATTTCATAAGCCATATATCCCGAATGCAGGCTTGGGATTTTTCAAAACAATAATTCAGATTGTGTAATAAGTGGAAATGATCAAAAGAAAAGGAATAGAATCGGTTGTTTATAAGAGTATAAAGAGAGAGAACAGAAAACAAAAATTAACATATTGAAGAAAATGAAGAATATAAATTAAATAATATAATATTACTATATAAATGCTATTGACATAAATAAATTGTTATACCCATAAATTTTACTGTATCATTACCATTAGGTTTTCAAGATACAGGAATATATTGTACTATGCTTTGATAATCGAAGTTTAAATTAATTTTGTAATGCGGTAAAAAAAAGTCTCATCCAATTTTATAACCATCTGTTTGATGCGCCTTAAATGTAGCGTACAAGGCCTGTGACTGCAATCTTCAATTTTTCACGAAAAAGTTTAACTATCTGCACACAGAGCTCATAACTGACCGATGCCCTTCGAACCACCATCAGGACTTTCGACTTATTGAAATCCTAAGGAAGTTTGCCAACGTACTGTAATACTGACGGTTTCCATCCACAGGTACGGAAGGACTGATCCGTGATGGGATACTGAGTGGCCTTGTCATTGTGTGTGTGTGTGTGTGCGACTAATGGCTGAGTGTGCCAGGGGCTAGGATTGACGGACAAAGTCTCTCCAGGACACTCGATAATCCATCTCTCCAGCATATGAGCGGGTTTTGTCGACACGTTAAAAAGTTATGTTTTCATTTTCAAAGCCAGTGACCATACTATTTAATAATTTTCCATTATAAACTCATTTCCGGCACCGTGATTACTTCTGTTCCATTATATATAACCACTGATGGTAAAATGTAAGTACAAACAAAATGTAAGTGCAGGAAAATACTTTTAAAAAATTATGAACCTCTTTCTTCCATATTCCACACATTCAAGTCCTAAGTCGACACACTTTTTACCAATAGTTGACACTCTTTCCATAACCCTAAATTACCATGAGGGCCAGAGAATAACAGTTGACCAACTGACATCGAGAAGAAAGTACACAGCAGAGGCCTAGAACAAGTGAAAGAAATTGCAGATCCAAATGCGGTCCCATGCGGGAGAACACAGGCACCACGAGTTGTGAGCTTCTGGGGGTATTTTATGGTTTAGAAAACAACTATACAAAATTCCCTCCATAGAAAATAAATATATTAATTTTTTATTTTTTTTCAGCTAGTCTAAGGGCGTTTTCACATAAACCGGAGCCGGCGCCGGCCTTTTCGCACCGAGTTCAATAAGTTTTTGCTTTGGCGGAAGAAATAGGCATTCATGAACTATTGAAGCAGGTATTAGGAACAAAGATATAATGTACTAATACCAACTTTTAATCCCCACTGATCTTGCTTAAAGGACATTTGGAATTACTTGCTGAAACATTTGTTCATCGTTTTTTGTTATTAATTAATCTTATTGGCTCGTCCTTGCCGGTGTTGGCTAGGGGGGTGCTGGCTGGCCGTCAACGCCCCCCAAATTTGTCTTTGATCACAAATGCCCCCTTCGAGATCTCTAACGCCCACCGGGGGGCGGTACGGCCCACGTTGAGAACCACTGCTCTAGTCCATCACGGAGGTTCTGCTTGTAAAAGGCATTTGCACTGCCTTTGTAACTATGCATGTGGACACCACTGATAGGTGAAACTTCACTAGGCATTGCCTACAGCTAAACAGAAGGGACGAGGTGGTGCTTTCTGAGTTGTTAGCTAAAGATATAAGGGAGCCCACTTTGACGATGGTTTCTGGAGTGTGCCTCTATTTAAGATTGGCGGCTCCTGGAGAAGGGATAAAAGCGAGTTTATATAAACTGACTTTAATGATACCTATGTCAAGGCGTCATAAAAATAAATAAAATCCTGGCTAAGGAAAAGTTCAACCAATCCCGAATCACCGCTGGTGCTGTATCATATTTCCGCCGTGGCATGCTGTATTTGCACGAGGAATATAATGCAATGTTGGTAGTGAGTGTCTTGAGTGATGTCTTTGCTGCTCAAAACGAACGTACATATATTTTTAAAACACAAATACATATTATGGCTCTAGTACAACCACATTTTCTGTTGCCAAAAGCTCATAATTGTGATGTGACTTTGTTTGTGTGACATAAGATCCTTTCAAAGACTGTACATTCTATTTCGTCTAATATGTTTTAAAACTTACCACTTTGGACAGTGAATTCGTATTAATGCTTCCAAATATATATATATATATATATATATTTATTGTGTTAGCCAAAATATATTATTTTGGCGTAGTATACACTTATCAGCCAAAACATTATTACCACCTGCTTATAAGTGTATTGATCCTTCTTTAGCGCACAATACAGCAGTGATTTGGCATGGCATTGATTCGAATAGTCCTTTTTAGGTTTCCGGAGTTTTGTCTGGCACCAGATTTCTACGCACGGATCACGCAATTCCCTTAAATTACAGGCCATTGGTTTGTGGGCGTGGCACCTGGGAGCGAGTATCTCGGAAACGGCGAGGCTGTTCGTGTGCTGTTGTAGCGAGCATCGATGCAGAGTGATTGAATTACAGTAAACCACGGCTAGGTGACAAGGTGGTGACGTCCACGCCTCATCACAGAACGTGAAGGTCGGAGGCTTGCCCGATCTGTAAAGCGGGATCGGTGCCGATCTTTGGCAGATCTGACAGCAAAGTACAATGCTGGTGCAGGTATAAATGTTTCGGAGCACACTCTGCTGTTAGATCTGCCACAGATCGCCACCTACCCCGCTCTATGGAGTGGACAAGACTCCACAGAATATTGTAATATATGAACTATGACTAAGTTATGGCAGACCAACTCGCCTCACTGTCCCAGCGTGCACGAGGAAATTCAATGCTCTGACCTCGCAATCGGGAAGAAACGGGTTCGAATCCCCTTTAACTTTTCCAGTTTTTGGTTCTGCATGGTTTCCCCATTGCATTCCAATGCATTAATGGTTGATTCAACTGACATGGCAGAAATCTTTCCCATTCCTTTGCCCTAGTCCTTTCTTGCTTTTTATGACATCAGCATAATAAAGATTTAAGTTTTCGCAACTATTCTTAATTAGCAGTAAATTCCAACAGCTAGGCTCGATTCAACAACATTGTGTTCGTTGGTAACATAAAAATGTTCGTAGACTGGAGAAACATTTCGCATAACCGTGTAATTGTGTAGGAATAAAAAAAATCATTGCAATTCAGGCAGTGAAAAACAGTTTTGTCTTACAAGACTTAATTTAAATAAAAGCCACCGTCAGAGTGCCAAGTGGCCATGACTTGTGGTCGTGTGTGGATGCGTGTATGCTGACGAATAGACCTTAGGGAATTCCAGCACTGCTCGAAAAACTTCTTCAGGCAGCTGTACTAGAACCTCACCATTGTGATATTTGATGCTAAGTTTGGACAACACTTCGGATTGCGTCCTCAGACCGAAAGTTAGAGATGGATTCAACTTCTAACTACATGAAGGAAGGCGAGACTTCAATGGAACCAATTTATTGGCCTTGAAGACTGAGCAGTACAGTTGATAATATGTCGCCGAATTATCTAATCCCCAAAATGGTAGTTAGTGGCTTTATCAGTGCAAACTGGAATGGTAGCTGTAGGCAGATGGACGACCCTGTTGGGAAGTAAAAGGGAGGGTGTCAGGCCCCTAACAGGTGGCTACTCTAACTGTACCGACTGTACTCTCTGACGGCCCAACAGTACAGACCCCTACTACATAGCCTGTCCTTCTCAAGCCGTCTCGGCCTGAGGAGTCAATAAAGCGCTGACTGCAAGCAGAGTAAATTCCTACACGTGCCGCGCTCAGCGGACCAGCGATCGGCGTTAACTCGATGACCGAATATATATGTAATTTCTCAGATAATAATGGTCATGAAAGTAGTATCCCATACTCTCCCCCATTTTAACAAAGGAGTTTTCCAGAATGCCAGAAAGTAGAAAGTGCGACATTTAAATGGATATCCTCTTTGCAGCTTACAAAGTCATTGCAAGATGATTAAACATTTAATTCTCAATTCTGTTGTAATAGGTTGGCCTAACCTGAAGATAAACAAATTTAATTAGAATCTCATAACTTAGGAAAAATAAATCAATCATATAAATGACATGAGGTAAACATAATATATCAATTAGAAACTTAATGTATGGTCAATCCCGACGTGTACAATTTCATTTGAGATCAGCATACTTAACACTATCTACGTATTTTACGTATTTTTGTATTTGTAAAATACAAATACAAATACAAAAATACGTAATGTTCGGTATTGTGATATTAGCACGGTTTTGTGCCAGATGGGCTGGATATTTCCGTTACAAACAAATTACAAAGAATACAATTATACTGAAACTTAGCATTGTCGTTTTACTGCTTGTAGCTCGATCACTCAGTTATATTTAATTGCGTCTTGCGACATTTGCTAATATTTTGTTACTTCCTTCATAAGCAATCTAGACTCTGTTTTAATTTACTTGACTTATAACTGTAGTATATTTCTAAATTGATAACCTAGATATGATAAAGTTGGTTTCGTGTCGCAGCATTGGGTTTTTAAAGTCTTTGCTTCCTAAGTTTCTATGTAATTGACATATTGCTCTAACACAGAGCTATATGATGTTATAATTAAGTCAACGATTTTAAAATTTCTGTGTCAAAACAACACACACTTCAGAAATTTTGTGGTACCTAGATAATTTTTGTGTGAACATTTAAGTAATATATCGTTTTCTTATCTAACTGTGTATGATTAGTTTTAGAACTGTAAGTAATGTGTACCGTTAATTAATTTTACAAGTTCTAGTCTCATACTTCATGCTAAAGACTACCACAATTATCTGCTGTAAAATGCTACCTCGATTATACCCTATTTGCATTCAGTATGTTTAATTCTCTTTTTTGTTTAACTGGAAATTCAATAGTAAGTAAGCATCAAGAAAGCAGTTATAATTGATGATACGTTACAAGTATCAAAATTGTGTGATTGCCTACTTGGATGTATTTTTTAATTTCTGGAAATCATAATTTTATGTTGAATGCACTATAATAATTTTCACTCCTTAATAAAGATAATCCAATTCCACTGCATAATTTGAAACGACTATACCTGTATACTGCTTACATACATCTCATGAACAGAAATATGTTTTGTGCAAAAGAAACATAATGCATATATATTATTATTCGTTATACCCCGCTACTATATTTTACTGACCAACTGATTAATTCCCATTTTTATTACTAAATTGGTTGCACACTAAAATTATTAACGGTTCTGTTTGCGATACTTACGTGTATGAAGTGTTGGTTGTGTACCTTCTTTGCTAGCCATCGCTGTGTCATTCCTCCCTGCGGTAGCAGATCAAGTTACTCTGTAGTCTGACGTCAATGCTTGTGATCTGGCCTCTCGCTCTCCATACTGATATCTGCAAAATTACACTTGCGCCAGTAGCTTGCCTTAATACTAAAATAAACATAATGGTGACATCTAGGAGAAGTAAATCTCAATAAGACTTCTGTCACAATGAGTTTTGAATAAAATTTAAATTGGGGTTCACTTGGTCTCCTAGTCAACACGACCACAGTTTGTCGCCTGCTGAAGGCAGTTTTTCAAATTCTTGAATTCTATAATTGAATTAATAACATTATCTCTGCATACAATTCATGAGCACGCTTGATTTACCACAACTGGTATAAGCCAATTTCATTACGCTTGGAGCCGCTGGGTGCGCGATTATATGATTACATTCATGTTTGAATTCACTTTAGGTTCTAATTTCCTGAGTTCACCCTCTACTCGATTGTTGGGTGTAATTATTTCCTTAACTGGAAGCCACAATTTTAGGTTCACAGCTGATACTTGAAAAACATGTTACCGATTTCGTTAGATTATCCGTCACTAGTGTCGTGAAACTGTTTATGATAATACAGAATTTACACGATTTTCCCTAGATTGGTGGTGAACTATCCGACCGAACTCTATGCTTGACAGTACCTTTCGCTGCAAAACTTGATGAGGTACAATAATTTCTCATAGCTATCAACAGATTTTCAAACTTAGATTATTCATGTAAGATGCTTGTTACGATTTATTGCCGAAACAAATTGATTGTTACTTTAATGATACTCAAATTAACTTGTAATAATGCTACTCTCCAGTCATTCGAAAAGCAACCAATGGAAGTAATTTCACAAAATTTCTGAATGTATATATAGATAAGTTGAATTCGAAGCAACATATTTAGCTACTTCTTAAAAAAAAACTTAATTCTGCAAATTTTTCGTCGACGAAAGCTGACACCGAAATAGTAAATTTTGTATATTTTGCATATTTTTACTTCCTGCTCACTTTTGGCATCTCATTCTGATTAAACTCTTCATAAGACGGATCGTATTTAAATCCGAAAACGTGCTTTAACCCTTTCGTGGCTACGAGTGCCGAGCGTCCTGCCTCCCCGGCGGCTGGGGCGAGCGGACCCACTGTGTGCCTGGCCGGCGGGCGGCTGTGTGGTCCGACAACCGCTGCAGGCTACGGCCGCTCTGGGCTAATCACGCGTTCGTAGCCACAGGAATAATTCGGGGCTCGAATACCAATTGTCTAAATAAGTGGTATGACCTTTATTGAGGTATGGCAATAATAAACTAACAACAACATCGCCTGATTTTCCCCAATCAGCATTTACAGTTTCTATTTCCGTGCCGGCACCAGTATATACAATATAATCCAGAATATAATTGGTTTGTATGTCACAAAGAACGAAAATTTTAATGCCAAAACGGCTACGTTTATTTGGTATGTACTGCTTGAAGCGGAGCCTTCCTTTGAATAGTAGCAGACTTTCGTCGATCACTAGATTCTCAAAGGGTACTACAGTTTCGCGTAATTTATTTTTTGTGTGACCTACAATGAGACGTATTTTCACAATAATATCTTGAGATGTGGTGGAATTGTCACTGAAGTGCAACAAACGCAGGATCAACTTCTACCGGTCCCTGGCCAATATGTTAGAAAATATTGGTGTTTTAAGCAAAGAATCTTTCGACCAATATTCATTTACTTCTAACTTCTTACTTCTAGGCATAAGCAGAGAACACGCCAGGAAGCTCCATAGGCTTCCAGCGTGCTAATATACTGGGTGCAGTCGTCATTTTTTCAGTTTATAATAATTATTGATCTGTGTACAGATGGCAGAAACAAATTCCATGTACATGAAGTACAAGAAGAAATCTAAATGACCTGCTGACTCTTCGAAGTCTACTTTCAACCCGCTAAATGTGTTCACAAAAAGATGTCGTCACAGGATGATTCTCCGACCAGTCATACTTTCTTTTTCCCGACGAAGTTTCACTTACTTCATTTCCTTTTCCGTCTTCAGAGGAAGAATCTTCTGTTCGTGATGTCGTGGATTCAGCATTACATCCAGACGTATCCAACTCTTCGTCGGAAGAAAACTCTGAAGTATCACTACAATCTTCGTCGCTACTATTCGAGGATATCCATGATTTCCTTGTCCGATATACTGCGTCCCGACATGGCAAAGGCTACAGATACGAACGCTGTCATCTCACCAGAAGAAAAAACAGAACTGGCCGAATGTTAGACTCGTAAGCAGTAAGCGCCCAGGGGAGGTGAAAACTAAAGTGTTATCCTACAGAAAGTGTTCTCAGAAATTCTCAGCATTCTCAGAAATGCGGTCAACAGCAATTAGCCGTTTACCTGCTTCCGAGCTCGGGCGTATATGTATGCCGTTAGCCGTCAGGACTCGCCGCCTGCCGGGGGTACATGTATGCCGTTAGCCGTCTGGTCTTCCCGTCAGCGGGGCATACATGTACGCCCGTAGCCGTCTGCTCTTTCTAGTGGCAGGGCATACATGTATGCCCTTAGCCGTGAAAGGGTTAAAGATATAAGATTTATTTAAAAATTTCAGATGAAACAGTTCCGAAAATAACAAAATTGTCGTGCATGTCACGGAGAAGCTTTGAATTATGAGATTGTCACATTACAGTAGGCTTGCCCCCTTCAGTAATTAACTTATTTTAATTATTATATTTATTCTATGCCGAGTATCGAATGCTATGTGCATCGGTGACTGGCGAGACTGACAATCGATTAGTAGAGTAGAGAGTGTGGTCGTGCAGGGAACGCGTGTTGGTTTCGTGCCTCTGGGTCTTGTTGTAGCTCGGTGTAAGTCGTGGCCGAAAATAATTAACAAATGATTTGTATTGAAGTGTATGGGTTCCCGTGAGTTACTAATTACAGGATACCGCGTCGGGAAAAAACGTTTCACTGACAGATATTACGATATTACGTGGTGGAGTGTTGGTGAACTGTGTTGGTATGAACAGCTACCTGAAAGTGATTGAATGTATTGTTTTTACACTCTGAAGAACCTGCATCTTCGGATTATTTGTCACTACTAGTAATTTACTTGTGTGTGTGTGTGTTTATTATTATTTTTCCATTGGTGGCCGGGTGCATTTGTGCAGCACAAAACTCTGAATAATTCTTTGGCTTGTGGTCTGCATGCTCGAGGTGTTTCTTTGAAGAAACTTTTGGTTATATATGTTTTTTTTTTATTTGTACCCTAGCCAGCCAATGGTGGCGGCCGATAATTTAATTAATTAACGAAGTCTGATCGTTCTTCCGTTAGGTGGTCAATACAAATTTTAAAGGGACTATTTCGTGAGTCGGAAGAAGAACTGTTATCAATCCCGGCACAATCAATATGTTCCACTACATGTCGACCTAAATACAGGACATGTGAGTTTAATAGGCGGTTAAAGTGTTTAGAAAGGCCGTCTAAATCACATAATAAAGAGTGTTGAGTGCGTGGTATAGGAATAAACAGTTGAACAACCATTAAGAATTGCGAAGCGGATTCAACCAAAGACAGTGCGCGCGAGAAGAAATACTCTACAAGCAGCGAGCTGGTGCAAAGACTACAAAGCAAAAGAGACAACACGGACAACCAGAGACGACTACTTCAGCAGCGGATACAGCGATGCAGTACCTGTGAACAACGCTACGCAGATAGCAGAATAACAAATCGTGGAAAAGACGAGCAGTGAAAATGTTGCAGAAAATAGCGGCAGGAGTTGAGAAGACATCTAACAGGCAACATTATACTATTAAACAACCGGGAAATATTTTTTTTTTAATAATAATAATTTTTGAAGTAAAAGAATATCAGATTAACGGGATTTTGTTTTCAAAGATCCGTACCGCCGGTTGTTATTTACCGGAGCTTCCGGAAAATTTATAGCATAATAGTAAGAGTTTATACTCGAGGAAAATTTTAATTCGCTCTCCCATAAGATTTTGCTTTGTACAGAAGTTTCAAATTTCAGTTCTACTTACGAACGATTTTTTTCCCTTTCTGGAAAAATAAAATAAAATAGATTGCAATTATTTCCTTTTTCAAAGACATTAATTGCGTGAGTAAGACGCGAAAACTTTTACGTTAACAAGTATAACGTTTTCTGTGCATGCCATTTTCAAGTGGTAGTACCATTGAGCGACGAGACAGTGTAGTCTGCATATGTGGTTCGACACCAACAGTCAGCAGTAGTAATTAAAGGTATAATTATTGTATTATCTACATGTATTCTAATTGCAGCAACAGATTGTAGAAGTGAAATTAACTGTTTTAAGAGCCAGCCTACGTTGTTTCCTTCTTTTCTTTCTACTGGTTTTGGTTGTGGAATATATATATACTGCTTTGTTTCATTTAACGAGCTATCATGGCGTTGTTGTGAGTTGATTTGAAACTGAAAGATCTACCCTTTGCCCTGTTTACTCACGTTTGGGGGATAGGTATGGTTAGAGTAACTTAATGGCCTCATAGCCTCATTCAAGTTTGGTTTAGTTTTGATCTTTAAAAAAAAAAATGGAGACCAAGCAATCTGCTATGGAATTGGTAGCAGAGCAAGGTGATATGCCACCCGGAACGGAAATGTTGGTGACGTTAATGGAAGAGATGAGTAATAACTTTAAAGAACTTAAAGATAAGGTTGCTCTTAAAGCTGATATAAATGGCGTCCAGGATAATGTGGTTTCTCTTAAAGCTGGTATAAATGGCGTCCAGGGTAATATGATTGCTTTTTAACCTGAAATAAGAGTGACAAGTGAAGCTCTTCGCTCTCAAATCACAGCTCATTTTGATGATAAACTCTTGCAATTAAGGGGCGAGTTAGTGCAATTACGACAAAATTGTTTCGTGAAGAATGAAGAACAGTCCAAGCAGGAGATAGTGGCAGAAACGGTACAAACCCAACAGAGGATGGAGTTTGTGGACAACAAGATAGGATACCAAGACATTAAGTTGAAAGCTTTGGAAAAGGATATTAAACTGTGTGAAGAGGAGGTGGAGGGGATTAAAGAAGTAGGGACCCCGAGTACCAGAAAAGGATAAGAACATTGTTTTGGTCCAGGAAGCAACTCCGTTTTCGCGTGATGCTTTGCGTATTGACTCTCAAACTAGTGTTCAAATGGAACCGGTTAATCTTCGGTTAATTTCAGAGAGTCCTTGTGCAGTTACAGGTATTCATGTAAGTAATATTCCTACAATTCCTCTGAAGGAGAGCAAACTGGCTATGCCCAGAACAATTTTCAAACGCTGCAAACCCACTTGTGTCACTAAGTTTGCGAACCACATTTATAATTTAATGTTTCCTTTCGGGGCAGACATTGTCTTCTCCACTCACCACAGTACGAAAGTATTGGCAAATGATATTCCCATTGGGTATAAGCAATTTGTACACGTTGAACAGTTCCTCAGTACTAGCCCATTTGGTCATACTGTTGGTTTTTCAATCAACTTATTGAAATGTGTCATTCTCCAACGTTCACTTGAGACTTCTGAAAAGTGTAATTCCACAATGCGAGGAAGGAAACGTAGGAAGAAGAAGGAGGATAGGAGGGAAGAACCAGGAGTACATGTTAAGAAAAAGGAAATAATCTCACTTTCGTCCAAGGGGAAACTGGACTTATTTCATGAGGGCATCAAAATACTTAAATTAAAATACAACCATCCTTCTTTTAGCATAAGAGATTCACATCACTCAATGTACTACATTTTTAATTATATTTTTAAGTGACTTATGTTAGGTAAAGTGATTTTCACAAAGCTAAAGTTTGAAATGTCTTTTCAACAAAAAAAACTTTGATTTTTTTCTTAAAGTATCTTGTAGGGTTGTTTAGTTTAATATTTCGTGGTAGGTGTTCTCTTTTGTTGAAGACAAATCACAAACATACTTGATATAGATAGGGTAAGTTAAAGGATAAATATTTTGAGTTACATTAACTGATTTATATCTGAGGTCAGCATAATTTTCTTAAGGCTTGGAGGGTGTGCCCTGTAGTGCTTAAGGGTAGTCGCTATCCAGAACACCCAGTAACCCCTCAAGTATGTGTCGAAATGATGGACGTCGATGTGTGTAAGTAACAGAACTGTAAATATCTTCTTTTAGTGTTTGGTGATGTCTTAAGTCGATTTTCTTGGAAGGGGTAGTAAGTGATTAGACCTAAGCGTAATTTTAGAAGGCTAGGTTGACAAGCCTTCAGGTCATTGACCTCATTTTTAACCGAGCCTCACCAAAGGAAGGAAAAGTTACAGTACCTTATCAGTGGGAAGCTCTGGTAATAACAATCTGGTGTTTCACTGACAAAGATGTATCCTGGATAGAGAGTGATGTACTATTTACGTAAAAATAAAAAAATCTATGACTGATGTAATGGTGTTAATGTTCATGTGCGTTTGAGTGAGGAACAGACGTTTAACCACAAGAATTTTGTGCTTTCTTTCCAGGGAAAATGAAATTTTGTGAATACGTTTGTAATTTTGTTCGGTAGGGACCGGCCACCAATAATCATGTATAGCAATTTAATTCATGGTGTTCTTGTATCAGGTAGGGATCTTTTTGTGTAACTGCCTACTAACAACTAACCTAAAATATGTCCCAGGTTCAAATGTCTTGCCTGCGGCCTCACATTAGAACCGTGACATGGAAGGGGTTGTCACATTACAGTAGGCTTGCCCCCTTCAGTAATTAACTTATTTTAATTATTATATTTATTCTATGCCGAGTATCGAATCGAATGCTATGTGCATCGGTGACTGGCGAGACTGACAATCGATTAGTAGAGTAGAGAGTGCGTTGAGTCGTGCAGGGAACGTCGTGTGGGTTTCGTGCCTCTGGGTCTTGTTGTAGCTCGGTGTAAGTCGTGGCCGAAAATAATTAACAAATGATTTGTATTGAAGTGTATAGTCCCCGTGAGTTACTAATTACGGGCTACCGCGTCGGAAAAACGTTTCACTGACAGAAGGAAACTACGATATTACGTGGTGGATGTTGGTGAACTGTGTTGGTATGAACAGCTAGCTGAAAGTGATTGAATGTATTGTTTTTACACTCTGAAGAACCTGCATCTTCGGATTATTTGTCACTACTAGTAATTTACTTGTGTGTGTGTTTATTATTATTTTTCCATTTGTGGCTGGGTGCATTTGTGCAGCACAAAACTCTGAATAAATCTTTGGCTTGTGGTCTGCATGCTCGAGGTGTTTCTTTGAAGAAACTTTTGTTATATTTTTTTTTTTTATTTGTACCCTAGCCAGCCAATGGTGGCGGCCGATAATTTAATTGATTAACGAAGTCTGATCGTTCTTCCGTTAGGTGGTCAATACAAATTTTAAAGGGACTATTTCGTGAGTCGGAAGAAGAACTATTCTCAATCACGAACTTTTAATTTGTTCTCCGACAAGATGTAGAAACCAAGCACTAATTCTATTAAAGCAATATTGTTTCTCAAAATCACTACAAGCCGTGGCCGGGATGGTCTGTGAAAAAGGCAACGGCAAAATTCCTTCCCGTTCCTTGCCCTCAGTGCATTCCTGCCTCTTACGAACTCGACGTCTTCGAGGCGTAAAGCCAGAGTTAAAAAGGAAAAGAAAGCGAATTCGACTTATTCAGCCATTTTGTTAGCTAGATGACTCTTTTACTTAAGGGTAAATCATTGATATTAGAGAAAAAGTAAAAATTAACCGTTTTGAGAAGTGCATGAACTTGGTGAGGATGTTTGTAACATTAAAAACGTAGTGAAGGAAACAGTGCAGAAAAAGACAACACCGTTATAGAAATGGCACAATATATTTCACAATAAATCGGGAAAAAAAAATTCTTTTGTGGTATAAATACCAATTTAAAACTCGGCAGCTGAAAGTAAAATTTCCATGCTATTATAATTTGATTTGAAAGCGATTTACACTCGACCATATTAAAGCAGAGTTACAAAATAAAACCAATTTCAGTTTGTCTTGGGGCGAATCTTATAATTACTTTATAAAAAAAACAAAGCTATTAAAAAGAAGTATAATCAAACAAAACAGTTTAATAAAAAATAATATATGTATATATATATATAGGATAAAATTACTTAAAATTCAACTACAAAGTACAACTTTCTCCATAACATTTTGTTACTTATCCTACTCAACAAGCCGGACTTATTATTATGTCGAGTAATAAGACTGATAAGTTCTTATAATATGACAGAAAGGTACCTATAGAAATTACCTCTGTCCTGCCAAAATTATAAAAATAAACGTGAGGTATATAAAAAATATATTTTTTTGCTGTCACGATGTGTAATAATGATTCATGATTTCCCCCCCCCCCCTTCCCCTCCGGATTTTTAACAAACTGGACCTGGCAACTCTAACCTACCTCTGAAACAATTGCTTAGTATGCCTCCTATGATGGGATCAAACCTACTTATGATTATGGACTATGTTAGTTTACACCACATGTAACACTTGTTCCTAAATTAAAATTAAATCGGTACGAAATTAATGTTTCTGTTAAGAAAATTCTTGCTGATTCGTCAAATTTATAAAATATTTATTATTATTAGTTTAGTATATTGTGCGACGTGTTTTGTGTGATGAACAGTAGTCAATAAAAACTTATTTTTATGTTTTACTTACATTTTGATAACTTTCAAACAGCAAGATGACAAAACTGGCATACAAAGACAAACCAAATATCACAACAGGCAAGTCGGAGGGGACAGGCTATAAATGATTGATTATTGTAAATGTTATTGTTACTTGCACAGCAGACCGAATTATCATTTGAATTTTCTGGCGTTGTTGTCACTACTTTGAATTTATATATAGTTCAGCATTTATGAGGATCAATATGAAATAAAAATTTATAAAAAACCAAGAAAAGTATTTTGCACTTTTCAAATACAAAATATGTTTCAAAAATTATTTCATATAAAATACAAAATGAAAATAGGTATTTTGTATTTGTATTTGAAATACTTGTATTTCAAATAATGCACATCTCTGAGTATATGTATTAGTTGCAAATAAATGTAAGTCTTAGCCATTATATGGCATAGTGTATTTTTCAAACTTTTCTTTTACATCTATTCATATTCACCTCAAGAAGTTTTCACCCTAATTAACATAAAATAAATATAGCGGATTGGAATTATATAAAATTAAATGTTTATCTATAGTACGTCCATGAGAAATCTCCTTACTTCAAGGAGATTGCCAGCATTTCCACACGTTAAATACAATTCATCAACTGGGTGTTCCTCCTTTGAATACCGTACTTTAGTTTCGCAAGCTGATGTCGAAATAAACATCTCAAAATAATCGAAAAACTTGGTATCGTCGTTCCTCTTATATTCTGTTTTCCTTTAGATTTTTCTTTTCCTATTTCTATGGCTATGAAACCTTCAAAATAACAATTTTAAAAATTAACTACGAAGTAATAAACACCAAATTAATTAAATTAACCTCTAATTAACAAAATGAAATTAAGGTCATCAAAAGAAAAGTACTGACATCCGACCACGTCATCTTTTACCAGATCTACATAGCAGTGAAAGATTTACCGCTGAAACAGCAGCGTCAGTTCTACCGCTGAATATGTAAACACCTCAAATTTTGTATGCGGCGACGGTTAAGTTTCCGCTGCGGTAAAAACCATCCAGTGTGTAACTGGCCGTAAGGCATTGTGCATAAACTACTCGGCTCTGTCTAGGGAGGGAGGGGTTGGCTGGATAGCTACGCTGGGATACGTAAATGGGGGGGGGGGGGGTTCCGAGCCAGGGCACGCAGCTTTTCTTTCATATTAAGATACAGAACATACAAAAGCATGTGGATATTTATTTTCGTCATTTTATTATCCCCGTTAGTAATTTATGATAGCCTGACAAGAGAAAACACTACAAAAATGACTTTAGGAATCAATTTGATACATAAGCCACGTTGGGCTACATGGGGGGGGGGGGGTGGGAGGGGGATGGAGGGTTGACGACAGGAGGCCAAAATGGTGCTACGTGGTTTATGGACGGTCCCTAAGCTGCGAATAGGCTATGAGCGGCTGCTGCGCGAACTATGTTCGTGTGCGCCAAACCGGTTATTTGCCGCGCGAACCATTTCTGTTGACGAACACGGCAAACTATCCAGGCACTGTCTTTTCGTGAAGCCACCGTGGACATTTCACGTGGACGAACAGCCGCAACTTTCACTGTGATGCGACACACTGTATACTAGAAACCTAAACGAAAAATGATTTGGTGGACATGGAAATTGTATTTTAATAGAATAATAACCACAAAGCCCGTCAAAAATGACGGGTTTAACGGATTAACTGTTTTCTTCTTAGTAGTGTACCTAAATATAATTGTAATAAAATAAAGCTCAATGTTCTGTAATTTCTCATCCCTTGTGACGTAGCAAAAAGTTTCATTGTCTGTTTGGTCCAGGTTGCGTTTCAGTCAAACAACAATCTTCGCAAAAATAGCCGGTAGAAAATCAAAACTTAATTCATACCTGAATTAATATTTTCCCTGTATCGTATGTCAATGTAATCATGCATCGATACCAAACATGCATCATGCGATACAAACTTGATCCGAAATCTTCACAGTTTCATACAACTTTCTTATTTTCTATGATGAAGGTCCATGTTTTAACGCCTGAAATAATGACCCCAGTTAAAACGAAGGATGCTAAAAATAAATCTTGAAAACCTAAGCTATGTCACGTAATATTAGTTTTAATTGTGGTTTAAGTAGCAAACATCGCGAACATTTTGGAACTTCTTTCATTCATACCAAGTAATGAGTTCATTAAAAAAAGCAATTTCTTAACAATTAGTTAATTAAATATAATTATCATAAAATATAGTTCAGTGCAATTCATAGTGCTTTGCCCTGTAAGAAAAGGTTTTCGTTGCTATTCTGGTCCAGGTTGTATTTCAACCTAACCCCTACTGAACTTGCGATAAATGAAACAATACTTTAATCACACGCATGGTGATACATTACTTTATTGCATTTTACTGGTAATAATGCATCACGATATTAACTAAAACAAAAATCTTTACGGGTTCTCCATCTTACTATTTTATATTCGTGTTTCAGATAGATACTAACACCTTTGAATGGCTGACACAGTTACATGCTGCTGAAATATGGCATCAGTACAAGCAAAGGAAATTAAAAATAAATCTTAACAACTTACATCATTTCACGTAATATTAGTATGAATGTAGTCTATGTTGTGTAGATCTGAAAAGTGTGCAACTACTTTCGTTAAAACAAAGCAATGATGAAAGTAACAGAACACTTAAGAAAACAAAATTAAAATTATTTTTAAAAAAAATTACTTATGCCCTCTGCTGTCAAGTGCCAGTTCTAATAACAACCTATCCAAATTGCCGCTAACAATGACAAAATATCTCTTAGATAGAGGAAGTGTTACAAATATGGAATACCATTTTATTTTTCGTTCATAATTTCTCAGGTTTTCACGTTAAACAAACAAAATGCCTGCAGCACATACTTTGGGATGTATTTTAATGCTTTCTATATTTTCGAATACATACTACATAAGGAACATTTTCTAAATTAAGCTTAACACAAAATTTGACATTTTTGGCTCTTCAGATTATGGGGTACAAATATGGAATAGTCCACTCGTATCAGGTTTGTTAAAGTTAAAACAAATGTCACTTGCAGAAGTCACACACATATCGTCCGTTATCGTAACCTGCACTGCCACATTTTCTCTTGTGAAATCTAGAGATCTATTAAATGCCTATAAATAAAAAAGTTTGTGAAAGTACGGTAGAAATATGGACTACTAGGGTACAAATACAAGTATTCCATATTAGTGACACAGCCATCTTGAAATTCAGAAACCCAAATAAAATCTAAAATTAAACGTAAATAGGCAACAAATACGCTGTTTTATAGCTTAATGTTTTAGATAAACGTCTGTTTAGTAAATATGTTAATAATGTATGTATTATGGCAGGAATGAAACTAAAAACCACGAACCTCCAAGAATTCTTCCTCCTAGTAAATTCGTTTAAAACAGATTCACTCAATCCTAATGATTGCCAATTGCGTTATGAATGTATTCCAAACAAGTTTACAATTAATGAAAGTAGTTTTTAAGCAGTTCACCAGAGTACATCACTTACGAGGCGAGAACCATAGTATTCCATATTACCACCCCTATTTCATATTTGTACCTCTTCCTCTATCTGTGGCCAATGATTTTAACTAATACTTTGACATAAAACGAATCTATTATTAAATAAATCAAATCTACTAATACTCATTACGTCGATTTAAACTCAATACATACTTTTATTTCAGTGTTCTGACAATTCACGGCTTAGTATAATTCCTCGTGCCTTGCGTTGTAGCAAAAGGTTTCAGTTTCCATTAGGGTCCAGGTTGTATTTCAACCTAACCACGTTAACTTCTCGCCAGAAAAACAGTACTTCAATCTCACGCTTATTAATACATGAACTGTTTCACGTTTTAGTGGCAATAATGCATCGCGATATAATTTTGATCAAAAATCTTCAAGGGTTTTTGCACATTTCTTTTTTGTGATTCAGACTGGTAGTAAAACGTTTGAATGGTTGACACAATTGCTGAACTCATAGGCTCAGTAATATTACGCAGTGAAGGCAAAGGAAATTAAAATAAACCTTATGAACTTACATTATGCCACGTATTATTTGTTCTAAGTGTAGTGTAGGATTGCACAGTTCCCGGATCAATGTGCAACTATTTCCAATCAAACGAATTAATAATTTCAATAATAGGACACAGTTTAAAATATTTTGAAATAAACTAAATTATTCATGCCCTATGCTGTAACATCAAATGCCACTTGTAATTCTAATCCATGCGAAGTAATCCTCTAACCAAAATGTTCTCTACATTGATACACGAAATACAAAGCTTTTATCTTACATTTCTATGGACAAAGAATTTAAGGAATACTTCTACATATCAAAAGAATGTTACGTAAATATGAGCATCTAATGATTGATATGTCGATTTTATCGCAATACATACTTTTATTTCAGTGTTCTGTGAGTTAATTTATTCATTGATGCTTGGAAATGTTGTTAAATAACGCGCATTCCCACAAATAATATCGTAAAGCGTGACGTCATAGTGCAACGTCATAGATTGATGTAATGGCGTGACATGACGTCAGCGTGACACTTGTCTGTTATACTAATAGATTATTTATGCTGTTTCAAGTTCCAGCTACTGCAAATTAATGGAAGGAAAAGGCTTGGGATTATGAAATATTTTGGAAATTCCACACATTTCCTGTGATCTATTGATGGTAAACACGTTTTAATTCAGGCTCCTTCCAATTCCGGCAGCGACTATTAAAACTACAGCGAACAATTTAGTATTGTCCTATTGGCTATTGTGTATGCCGGTTATAATTTTATTTATGCAAATTTTAGTGCAAAAGAAAAATCTTCTGACAGTGCAGTGTTCCAAGAGACTGCTTTTTAATATAGCTCTGGTTGCTAATCAACTTTAGTGGCCAGATCCAGAGAAAATACGATAAGGTGGACCAAATATGTCTTTCGTATTGGTAGGAGACAGTGCTTTTGCATTGACCGAACATATGATGATGTAATCACGATGCGGGTACTACAGAGAGCATTTTCAACTACAGACTATCAAGAACAAGAAGAGTTGTAGAAAATGTGTTTGGAATGTTATGTGTCGTATTTCGTATATTCCGTACACCGATAGCCCTCCAGCCTGCAAATGGCGTGTGTAAACCTACATAATTTTTTAAGGCGAAATAGTCAGTCCAGATCACTGTTCACCCCACATGGAACCTTAGATTCTGAAAAGATGGATCACGAAATTGTGGAAGGATCATGGTGCAGAGAAATTTGATGTAATATGTTGACGCTAAAGCAACATGGCGCCAAGAACGACACCGTGACTCAACACAAAAAATACGGTTCGGAAGCAAAGCCAGGGACCCAGGAAGAAAACGTGCTATCGGTCTGAAATTTGGTACACACGTATCAGAGGAAGAATTATTTCAGAAGATATTTCAGGTAAAGTGTAGGAATAGTTCGACACTGAAGTTACCATTACAGCAATCGTTTGCCTTTTGATAAGAGGTAGTTGATATATCACAACCGTTAAAATTGGCCAGAAATTTTATTTAAAGCCTTTCTTACAACGTATTTCTACGCCTTTGTGCATCTTTTTACTACTTGGTTCAGATTTCCTGTCCATGTAAACAGGAATTATTTCCGTTTATGTTCTAACGAAGAATTGTGGAAATATTAACTTCTCAAGCTAACATCTCTGTCGTACATGACTTAAACTTCTCAGCACAATATTTCTGCCATAATAACTGAATGGTTTATCATTACGTGTGCGGTTACATGTTCTGTACAGTCCATATGAATGTCGAATGCAGTTTTCTCTCCGAAAATAAATTTTACGACACACATGCAATAAAAAGAAATGGGAAATAATATGTATTTGTTGCGTATTAACGTCTAACAATGTACCCACATTTCCAACAACTTTATGTATTTCTGATACATTTGAAAGCTTTACCTGACATTTTCTCAAATAACGTGCTTACCAAATTACGCGATTTCACTGTAACTACATTCCTCCGCGCGGACTAATATTGAGGCAGCAAGAAGCATTACGATGAATTCGTATTTTTGTTTAAATACTCCGTGGAGCACAAGAATGATTTTAATTTAATTTAATTTAATTTAATTGCAATGGAGCACAGGCTCCGGTGGCAATTTCCCTACACACCCATCTTCCCCCTATCCCGCACCTACCTACATTTGCCCTCCACAAATTTTATCTTTAAATTCTTTCAAAGTTTTCGCTAATTATTCATCATTTCTCTTGGTAACTCATTCCAATCCCTCATTCCAATCGAGCTCGATTTCAGGCACCAGGGTGTGGGAAGATTCTCTTTTTTAGGGTGTCAGGGATTGGAATGAGTTACCAAGAGAAATGATGAATAATTTACCGAAAACGATGCAGGATGGAATACAAGCCGATTAATACTTTATGTCATTCTCATCCAGGTTGTGTTTCTGGTTAAAAATACTAGTCTTGCGATTGGCCACCACAATATTAGTCCACGCGGAAGAATGCAGTTACAGAGAAATCGCAAAATATAATTTATCCAAAATTATATCAAAATGTTGTACCCTCAAAATAATAACCATTATGCAAAATGAAGCAAACTTTAAAGCACGAAAAACAACGATTTAAAACAACTTTACATTTCTCCATTTTACAAGAGTTCATACAGAAAGTGTAGTACTATGTAAACACACGAAAAGGTTAGCGCAAAATCTACGCGCCAAATAGTGTGTCAACAGACTATCAGAGAGCAAAATATCCGATCAGAAATGGCGAGTAACTGAGGTATATTACACTAACAACATCTACCAAAATAATGTCAAACCACAAATAAGTAATACTGCACAAAGATTCGTGTCATAAACAATAACGGAATATGAAACGAACCAGCGTAATGCATAATTAGAAGTGCTTACAACCTAACAACGTGAAATGAGACAGCGCCTGATGCAGCTAACACTCACCGTAAAGTAATCGCCAGCTGAAGTGTCGTATTCGCCTCTGCAGCAAATACTCGATGTAAATAAACAAGTTTTCTCGGAGACGGCTCCTCTTAACTGAAGCTATCGCAAACACAACCTCCTACTACCACAGCGGTGACAATTTCAAAACTTTCCGTTTTAGCACAAACAGCAGGACAGCGAAAGCAATTCGCTGTTATATCTAGACAATACTGTCTAGATTGCAAAACAGTGCTTGCTTGCACCACACGCTAAAAGTGATACTTTTATAGGTATTGTGTAGGGTAATATCTTATATACTCACAAAAACGATTTGAAAAAATAATGAATAAGCGCAACTCATATTAATTGTGAATAAACCTAATATAGCTAAGTCAAATCCAAGGTCTATTTTAAATTGCTTGCTCGTAATGATATTGTCCTTCCATCTCTCCACTAGCCTGATCTTTAAATTCTTTATATAAGGGCTCTTCTGTTCGTTTCTGAGGAACCGTTGACCAGAGTTTGAATAATACTGTAATGGAATTTTTTTCCCCCTTCTGTTCTCTCGTTAACAGTCTGCTGTTTTCCTTTTTTGTTTTTGGTTTCGCAAGTAGCAATACCCTTTCTCCCGACTACCTTGGCCAAATTCTTCACGTAGGGCTCTTCTGTTTTGTTTCTGACAGATCGTAGACCAGCATTTGAATAATACTGCCAAGGAAGTTTGGGATTAGAATCCATATTTAACTATCGTTGTTCTTTTACATAAATTCTTTTTCACGCTATAAAATCTCAGATAGTCGGTGTTGAATGTTCTACCCACTATTCTACATCCTACAGAATGTTCTTGTGCCGTGAGTCATTGTTCCTTCACCGAACGTGGTGGGTAAGTGGTTAACGCTCTGTCCTCGCATTCGGGAGGACACCGGTTCGAATCCCCGTCCGGATATACAGGTTTGCTTCTTCCATGGTTTCCTCACTCCAGGCGAATGCCGGAATGCTTCGTTTCCAAGGCCATGACATCGAGGAGGGGTTGGCTAGAAGGCTACGCTGTGCTACATGGGGAAAAGGGGGGGGGGAGAGCTTCAGAGCCACATCACATAGCTTTCCGTTCATATAATTTTTTACAATTAAAATGAGGTAAAGAACTCACAACAGCATGTGAGTATTCATTTCCGTCATTTAATTATCTCCACATGTAATTTAAGATAGTCTGACAAGAGAAAACAGTACAAAATGTCTTCTGGAATCAAAAGGGGAAAAAAGCTATGTGCTACATGGTGGGGGGGCGGGGAGGGGGCGAAGGAGTTAGAGGCAAAAGCCACGTAGGGCTTCGTGGGGGCGGGGGGGAGGGGAGTTACAGTAGGCCACGTGATTTATGGACGCTACCTCTTCGATTCTGAAGTCATTACAGGCGAGAACGGACTGGAAGCAGGGAACGGGAAGGAATTCGGTCATGGGTGATAAACAACAACAAGAATCCGTCTGTCTGTGAGTACACTTATCAAACTTTTCAGCTGCTAAACAGCAATCGCTATTATCAATTAAGGCACTTCCTACCAGAGACATTTTGTACAAAATAAGTATTCGATAGAAAACATGAGACGGCGTCGACAGATAAAGGAGCCAGGAAGTGGAACAACGTAAAGACAGGAGTTTCTAACAATATACGTAAAACTCTCATTAGAAATATATATATATATATATATATATTTTTTATCCGCTTAACGTCTCTCTAACAGCGAGGTCTTTAGAGACGGGTAAGGATGAGGGGCAAGGAATGGGAAGGAATTCGGCCATGTCCTTTTGAAGGAAGCATCCCGGCATTTGCCTGGAGTGATTTGGGAAAATATATATATAGAATTTCTGTATATTGTCTGATGTAATTAGTTCATTCTTTAATTGTTCTTTACAGTTGATGTGTAAGATGGACATGGGATTATGGTTCCTTGGATGAATAAAATATTATATTATATTGTATCATTGTAGTAAAATGGTTTCTAGTAGAGTGGAGGCTTTCTGGGCGTTGTAAAAAGATGAAATTTTTCTCTCTTTTTTTTTTTACTTACGGCTTTACGCCTCTTCAACGTCGAGGTCATTAAAGGTTGGATGAGCCTGGGGACAAGGAACGGGAAGAAATTCGACCATGACCTTTTGAAGTAACCATCCCAGCATTGACCTGGAGTGTTTTGGGGAAACCATGGAAAACCTAAATCCGCATGCCCGGACGGGGATTCGAACCGGCCAGAACGTTCACCCACCGCGCTCGCTAAAATTTTCTCTGGAAACTAACTAGTCGAGTGAGTTAGTTTGTCAAGTCCTTTGAGGATGGCGGTATAGGATATGACCGCCGAAACGTCATGTCATAAAAACGTATCACTAGTTTCCCAAGAGAAATCCATCTAGCTTTTAGTATTTCAAAAACATGCCCTACAATGCATATGGCTACCTTCCTTTATAACAATGATCCACACTGCTATAGTCATCTACTCACTGCTTTTTCCGTCTGCATTTCGTTTTATTAGTACCAACTAATCTATAAGTTTCATTTATTTATATAAATTTAATCGACGTGACATTTGTGTTCTTAACGAAACACACTAACAACTGAACATACCATATTCATATCCCGTATATTTTAATTCCAAAAGTATCCTTGTGGAATATTGTCTTGTTTCTTATCTGGGAACAAATAACTGTTAGCATACTATTAGATGCTGAATACTGCGATCACGTGACGGCAGGCAAAAGTTCACACCACCATTTACTATAAACAACCTCTGTAATTGTTTCTGTTCTCTATTTTATCAAATGGATCGGATTATCATATTGGCTGAAGTTAGTATCTGATGATTTATTTATGACTGCTCTACTCCACGAAAATAATAGACGGCACACACTAGCGTCGGGTATAACAATAACTAACAATAACGTATGGCTTATTCGCACAAACTACTATGCTCGCTGTACTGTGGCTGAGGAGACGCGGGATTTGTTTGATGTGAGACCACCCGCGGTTATCAGTCCACTCACACTGTGCGCCGCTCCAGAAAGGCGATCCTCAGATTGTAAATGCGCCGACCAATGAGTAGGAAGGGTTTTTTTTTTTTTTTTTTTTTTTTTTTTTTTTTTTTTTTTTTTTTTTTGAAAAAAGTGAAAACTTACGCATTACGCGATATTTGGGCGGGACTATGTGTTCATAAGAAGCCACCTGTTGCGCGCGTCACATCACGCCGGAGGCTCTTCGCAAAACCTTTATACAAACACACAGTGTTTATCCAATTTACAGGGAGACTTGGATACCTATTCTTTGAAACAAATAGATAAAAAGCTGATGACGTTTGATTCACAGAAACCTAAACCCACTCCTCCTATTCCCGCTCACCTTAATTTTTGTCACCGTTGTTCATATACACCGTCAGTTTTTATACGATTTTGATTGTAGTTAGCATACATATACTTCAAAACAATGTAGTCTGGTAGCTCAGCGGTTCAGGTGCTTACTTCAGATAGTTCTCTTTCCGGATCTCAGCTTCAAATACCGTGATGAGTAGGTATGTTTAGGAGTTGTATTTGATTATAAGATAGATTTTTAGTTTTTAAGTGTAAACTTCTTTAAGCGCGTTGGGCGATTTTTGAATGGGTAAAATCTTATGAGTTCGCGTCACCGACATGCTAATGTTGACAGTATATCTGTAGTGGTCTGGTGGCTCAGTGGTTAAGGTGTCTGACTGGGGAACGAAATGTCCCCGGTTCGAATCCTTGTCTCGGCGGGGATTTTCATAGACCCTTAATCCGACCCTCACCTCTGGCACAGCTTGCTTTGTAATGTGAAGTACGCCAGAACACTTCCGTGGTTCGGATTTGGCGTTAAACTGTAGGTCCGCTATACCTGGTAGCACTACCGGGTTATGTTAAGGCGGCTAAGACAGGGACGGAATGCGCAGCCATTAGAAACCCTGTCACCAGGTCATTACGACCACACGGAATTATTATTATTTAGTATATCTGTAGCTACAAGTATTATGTGTTGCGAGTATGATATTCATAGTATGGAACATGTATAGCGAATGATCAGTGTTAGACTCATCACTCGTTAGAGATCAGCTGACAGTAATAGAAAGCGGGAAAGTAGTGGACGGAAACACAGGGGAAAACTGACCCCGCGAGGTTATGCTGTTCCTAGGGACGAAACGATACCACTGAGGTAACGATACTTTTACTCGATACAGTATCGGTCGTAAAGCATCGATACTTATTCTGTATCCATTGAAAAGTATCGATACTTACTCGTATCGATTGATTTTTCGTACTGAAATTTGGAATAAATAAAAAACAGTATGTAATAAGTATTGATTGATATAAAAATATATATTTATTTGATGAAAGATATTTATTACATTTCTACCTTAGTGATCGCTACAGGACTAATACCGACTAGGACAAAATAAAACTAATTGTATGAAAAAAGGTCGGTTTTTGTAGTGCTCCCCAAAAATATTTGTGGTGTGACCCAAAATCAAAATCTTATTGAGTTGCTTCTTCTTCATATCCACTGGTTGACACTGTCGGAACTTCTTTAATAATATTATTTAATTTTTGAATCGCCCTCCCACATGCACTTGCATCTTGAAAATGGAGGTTTTTGAAACGTGGGTCTAAAATTGTTCCCAAAGCAGCAAGGGTGCTAACCTCAATGAGATCAATTTAAAATTTATTAATTCAGCCAGTAGGTTTGTTTGCAACTGAGTGACACATTTTGTTAGCTGCGACGTCAGACAATTAATCATGGGTATGATTTTGGATAAGGTAACATAAGTCTGGCGTGAAGAT
>JARYHS010012269.1:0-12588 GCA_031002005.1 Vandiemenella viatica
AATATAATAACCTGGTCTATACGTCATTACAGGTACGTAAGGACTACGGGAAAGGATTCGCACATGTCCTCTTTTTTTTTTTTTTTTTTTTTTTTTTTTTTTTTTTTTTTTTTTTTATGATCCATCACGGCATTCACTTGGAGAGATTTTAGGGAACTATAAGAAGTAAAAATCTGGATGGTCCGACCTGGTTGCGAACCCGAGTCCCCCGAAATATTATCGCTCACCCACCACGCTCGGTCCGTATAATAGACACATCCATATCAAGAACGGCACCGAAAAACAACAGATTATAGTTGAACAATTTGCTGAAACGCTACATGTGACATTTAAATGGAGCATCATTAAAACAGCTCCTAAGTTCGCGAAGAAAAGACACACGTTTCCATTTGATTTTGTTGCCGCGGAATCCAGAGGACACAGGAGTCAAAATGTCGCTCTGGCTATACTGTGGCAATATTAACGTAGGGAAATATCAGCAGTTCTGTAGCGTTGCTTATTTCAATAACAGTTACTCATTCGCTGGTTATTCGAAACCAGTTATCAATGTCATTGCTCCTATATTCTAACAAAAAGAGAACATCTACAATGGTTAAATATTTCAAAAAGTACAACAAGCATATTTTTAAAAAAATTCAGTTTTAGTGAGGAATAGAGTTATGAAGGAGAGTGGTGTAAGAACTGATTTTACACGCATTACATAAAATTACTTTCTTCACTTTTCACTTCATGTCGTAATGTTTGGCATTAAAAAATATCCTAAATTTGATTTATCGCAGTTTTGTTCATATTTTTACAATATGTAGGTTCACTTATTCGATATAAAAGCTGTTTTATTTTTCGACAAAGGTGTACACCGTATCACTGTCATCAATAAATGTTTTTTGTGATTTAATACACATTTTTCATTTGTTACAAGTTTTATATACGTTCAAAATTCAAATAATTCACCGGATGCGCCATTACTTTGTTTCCAATGAGCCATGGAACACGTGATGGCTGGGGGGGTGAGCACACTAAATGGAACAGCCAGGACGCTGATCATCAGTAAGGACGAATTTCCTTTAATTTCGACTTTCCTAATAATGCTTGACGATAGAGATGACGTACTTTAAAATATGAAATCTTCTCCAGTGTAACTTTGAAAATAGTGAACTAAACTACACAAACAGATTGATGCTGCCTGGGGGGAGAAAGGCAGGGAGCGTAACAGCCGCACGGCTACCAACTGTTGCTAACACAATCACGGACTGTTGCTTAAGCACAAATGCCAATTAGTTTGACATCAGTGGTAGGTAAATTAATGGAAAGATTGATATGAAACCACATCAGAAATATATGTGAGGAACGTAAGTGGTTTTCAAGCAGGCAACATGGTTTCAGGCAAGGATATTCATGCGAATCTCAGTTGGTGGGATATATGCAAGATATTTCAGATGAAATGGACAAGGGAGGCCAAATTGATATTGTAGCACTAGATCTGTCTAAGGCGTTTGACAGAGTAAGCCATAAAATGGTAGTAAATAAGGTAAAAACCATTGGAGTGGATACGAAAGTCATTTGCTGGGTAGAAGAATTTTTAAAAGGTAGAAAACAGAAAGTTAGGGTAGGAAATGTAGTATCAAAAGAAGTTGAAGTAAAAATGGGTGTGCCACAGGGTAGCGTATTGGGACCATTGCTATTCATTATCCTAATGAATAATTGTGTTGATTGTTTACTACCTGAATTTAGATTGCTTGCAGATGACATAATGCTGTATAAAAGAATCAAAACGATAGGGGATTGTAAACAGTTGCAGGGTGATCTGGACAGGATATCTAATTGGGTTGGTAAACATGGAATGAAGATAAATGCAAAGAAGAGTCAGCTTATTAGATACACAAATAAAAAACAAAAGGTTAATTATGAATATAAGGTGGGGAAAGAATTGCTTGCTGAAGACTTGAAATGTAAATATCTTGGAATTACTTTTGATAACAAACTTAACTGGGCAGGACACATAGGACAGGTGGTAGGAAAAGGTTTCAAAGTTCTGCACTTGTTGGAGAGAGTGATGAGGGGATGTACGAGAGAAGTCAAGGAATTGGGTTACAAAACTTTGGTCAGACCATTGCTCGAATATGGTAGTGTAGTATGGGACCCTCATTTTACGCATCAAATACAGGAGTTGGAGAGGGTACAAAGAAGGGCTGCTAGATTTGTTTCTGGAAATTATCGCAGAATGCAATCAGTGACGGATATAATAAAGGAGCTGGAATGGGATTCATTGCAAGACAGGAGGAGGATGAGGAGGGTCATGGGAGTGTACAGGGCATATACTGGTGATGAGGCATGGAAAGATATTGCAATAGGTATGAAAAGTAGTGCATGGAAGGGAAAAGATGACCATGACCACAAGCTGGCACTCGATTTCAGGCACAAGGGTGTGGGAAGATTCTCTTTTTTAGGTAAGGGTGTCAGGGATTGGAATGAGTTACCAAGAGAAATGATGAATAATTTACCGAAAACTTTGAAAGAATTTAAAGATAAAATTTGTAGAGGGCAAATGTAGGTAGGTGCAGGATAGGGGGAAGATGGGTGTGTAGGGAAATTGCCACCGGAGCCTGCGCTCCATTGCAATTCAATTAAATTAAATGCTAAACGGTGCTGATCTGTTTCTGCTTTTAACTGTTTTTTTGAGGTCTGCAATAACAAAATTATAGTAATTAAAAAACCGACAAGTTTGAATTCCGTAGTTCCAAACTGATTCGTATTATGAAATCAGAATTAAAATTGACATACCACAACGCTGGAAGCAGAAAATTAATTCGTTTGAGATGAAAGTGAGTCGTAATATTTGATCAGACGCTGTGTTAATAAATGTTCTTTATAGAATGCTGATTATTTGTCCGTTATTATACAGGGTGTTCAGGAATGGAAGGATAATCCTATAAGCACACATCATGTCCTACTATATCACAAAAGTTTATTTTAGTAAAGTCTCTCCATTTTCAAGATATTGATTTTTTTTTCTAAACGTGACTTTTTTCAGTTTATTCCATGTCATTACTACAAATTAAGACTTTTTGAACCCTGCTAACGAAATAAAAAATATTACTTGTATTTATTCTGTCTATACTTTGTATGCACACCATGGCAACAACCTTTTTTTAAAATCATTATCATCAACTTGCTACTATAAGTTTATTATGTACAATGGTGTCTTTAGCAGATTGATCTACCGTAAAACAATCAGTTTAAAACAAGTATAATAAACTAAGTAACAAAATATGCAAACTTAACAGAATTATATGAACTACAAGATGGATAGGCTCGAATGGTTGCGAGTAGTGGATGCAAAGGAAAGGATAACCGCGGGCACTCAACTCTCAACTGTCTTACATAAGGGACTGGGAGCATGTGCAGTGTCAGGGGTTACAGTGGGAAGTGATGAATAGTTTTCTAAAAGGCCGAAAGAATTTAAATTCCTAATTGGTAAAAGTAGACGGGTGGAGGAATTTAACCCTCAAAGTTTATAAGACAGTATTCATGATAATAACAATATAATAAAGATAATCTTATATATATATAAAAATAGACGTGTTTTTTCCTATATTTCACTTTTCATCCACCACTACCTAGCACAGATCACTGATGTTTGTGGGTGGAAGTAGCATGGAGTTTCCTGTCGTGCACAACGTTAGCCGAATGCCGATAGCTGTGGGGATGTGGGAGATATAATGATTAAAGTTGGTCAGTGCAGGGCGTTTTCATATTTCGACCAAAAATTCGTATCTCCGTATACTTCTCTTTCCTGCCACAACTACATAACATAGACCTTTGGTGTTTGTGTGTGGTAGTAGAATCGTCTTTCCTGTCGTGCACTATGGTTGTTAGATGTCGGTAGCTATGGGGGTGTGGGAGATATGGGGGTTGAAAGTGGTCGACCTGTGGCAATTTCATACTTCTGCCAAAGACAAAAGTGCCATGGTGTATCACTTTTCAGCGAAAACTATAGATCACAGATAACTGGCGTTTGTGTGTAGTAGTAGCACAGAGTCACCTTTCGATCACAACAGCGGCCGAATTTCAGAAACTGTGGTACTGTGGTAGATAAGGTGGTTTTAAGTGGCCGACCAAGGATATTTTCGTATTTCGACTGTCTCCGCATATGTCACTTTTCTGCCACAACTACATAGCATAGAGCATTGGTGTTTGTGTTTGGTAGTAGAATCGTATCTAATGTAGTGCACTATGGTTGTTAGATTTCGGTAGCTATGGGGGTGTGGGAGATATGGGGGTTGAAAGTGGTCGACCTGTGGCAATTTCATACTTCTGCCAAAGACAAAACTGTCATGGTGTATCACTTTTCAGCGAAAACTATAGATCACAGATAACTGGCGTTTGTGTTTAGTAGTAGCACAGAGTCACCTTTCGATCACAACAGCGGCCGAATTTCAGAAACTGTGGTACTGTGGTAGATATGGTGGTTTTAAGTGGCCGACCAAGGATATTTTCGTATTTCGACTGTCTGCGCATATGTCACTTTTCTGCCACAACTACATAGCATAGAGCATTGGTGTATGTGTTTGGTAGTAGAATCGTATCTCATGTAGTGCACTATGGTTGTTAGATGTCGGTAGCTAGGGGGGTGTGGGAGAAATGGGGGTTGAAAGTGGTCGACCTGTTTCAATTTCATACTTCTGACAAAGACAAAAGTGTCATGGTGTATCACTTTTCAGCGAAAACTATAGATCACAGATAACTGGCGTTTGTGTGTAGTAGTAGCACAGAGTCACCTTTCGATCACAACAGCGGCCGAATTTCAGAAACTGTGGTACTGTGGTAGATAAGGTGGTTTTAAGTGGCCGACCAAGGATATTTTCGTATTTCGACTGTCTCCGCATATGTCACTTTTCTGCCACAACTACATAGCATAGAGCATTGGTGTTTGTGTTTGGTAGTAGAATCGTATCTAATGTAGTGCACTATGGTTGTTAGATTTCGGTAGCTATGGGGGTGTGGGAGATATGGGGGTTGAAAGTGGTCGACCTGTGGCAATTTCATACTTCTGCCAAAGACAAAACTGTCATGGTGTATCACTTTTCAGCGAAAACTATAGATCACAGATAACTGGCGTTTGTGTTTAGTAGTAGCACAGAGTCACCTTTCGATCACAACAGCGGCCGAATTTCAGAAACTGTGGTACTGTGGTAGATACGGTGGTTTTAAGTGGCCGACCAAGGATATTTTCGTATTTCGACTGTCTGCGCATATGTCACTTTTCTGCCACAACTACATAGCATAGAGCATTGGTGTATGTGTTTGGTAGTAGAATCGTATCTCATGTAGTGCACTATGGTTGTTAGATGTCGGTAGCTAGGGGGGTGTGGGAGAAATGGGGGTTGAAAGTGGTCGACCTGTTTCAATTTCATACTTCTGCCAAAGACAAAAGTGTCATGGTGTATCACTTTTCAGCGAAAACTATAGATCACAGATAACTGGCGTTTGTGTGTAGTAGTAGCACAGAGTCACCTTTCGATCACAACAGCGGCCGAATTTCAGAAACTGTGGTACTGTGGTAGATAAGGTGGTTTTAAGTGGCCGACCAAGGATATTTTCGTATTTCGACTTTCTCCGCATATGTCACTTTTCTGCCACAACTACATAGCATAGAGCATTGGTGTTTGTGTTTGGTAGTAGAATCGTATCTAATGTAGTGCACTATGGTTGTTAGATTTCGGTAGCTATGGGGGTGTGGGAGATATGGGGGTTGAAAGTGGTCGACCTGTGGCAATTTCATACTTCTGCCAAAGACAAAACTGTCATGGTGTATCACTTTTCAGCGAAAACTATAGATCACAGATAACTGGCGTTTGTGTTTAGTAGTAGCACAGAGTCACCTTTCGATCACAACAGTGGCCGAATTTCAGAAACTGTGGTACTGTGGTAGATATGGTGGTTTTAAGTGGCCGACCAAGGATATTTTCGTATTTCGACTGTCTGCGCATATGTCACTTTTCTGCCACAACTACATAGCATAGAGCATTGGTATATGTGTTTGGTAGTAGAATCGTATCTCATGTAGTGCACTATGGTTGTTAGATGTCGGTAGCTAGGGGGGTGTGGGAGAAATGGGGGTTGAAAGTGGTCGACCTGTGGCAATTTCATACTTCTGCCAAAGACAAAAGTGTCATGGTGTATCACTTTTCAGCGAAAACTATAGATCACAGATAACTGGCGTTTGTGTGTAGTAGTAGCACAGAGTCACCTTTCGATCACAACAGCGGCCGAATTTCAGAAACTGTGGTACTGTGGTAGATATGGTGGTTGTAAGTGGCCGACCAAGGATATTTTCGTATTTCGACTGTCTCCGCATTTGTCACTTTTCTGCCACAACTACATAGCATAGAGCATTGCTGTTTGTGTTTGGTATAGAATCGTATCTCATGTAGTGCACTTAGTTTGTTAGATTTCGGTAGCTATGGGGGTGTGGGAGATATGGGGGTTGAAAGTGGTCGACCTGTGGCAATTTCATACTTCTGCCAAAGACAAAAGTGTCATGGTGTATCACTTTTCAGCGAAAACTATAGATCACAGATAACTGGCGTTTGTGTTTAGTAGTAGCACAGAGTCACCTTTCGATCACAACAGTGGCCGAATTTCAGAAACTGTGGTACTGTGGTAGATATGGTGGTTTTAAGTGGCCGACCAAGGATATTTTCGTATTTCGACTGTCTGCGCATATGTCACTTTTCTGCCACAACTACATAGCATAGAGCATTGGTGTATGTGTTTGGTAGTAGAATCGTATCTCATGTAGTGCACTATGGTTGTTAGATGTCGGTAGCTAGGGGGGTGTGGGAGAAATGGGGGTTGAAAGTGGTCGACCTGTGGCAATTTCATACTTCTGCCAAAGACAAAAGTGTCATGGTGTATCACTTTTCAGCGAAAACTATAGATCACAGATCTCTGGCGTTTGTGTGTGGTAGTAACACAGAGTCACCTTTCGATCACAACAGCGGCCGAATTTCAGAAACTGTGGTTTTGTGGGAGATATGGTGGTTGTAAGTGGCTGACCAAGGATATTTTCGTATTTCGACGAAAGGCATGGGTCTCCGCAGATTTCACTTTTCTGCCACGACTACATAGTATAGAGAATTGGTGTTTATGTGTAGTAGTAGAATCGTGTCTGTTGTCGTGCACTATGGTTGTTAGATGTCTGTAGCTATGGGGGTGTGGAAGATATGGGGGATGAATACCTTCTAGCTGGAAGATAGCCCAGGTAATTCCCGTTTTTAAGAAAGGAGATCGGAGTGATCCTAGGAATTATCGACCCAGATCTCTAACATCGGTCTGCAGCAGAATTCTGGAACATGTCATATGCTCGAACATAATGAAGTTTCTAGATGAGAACGAGTTACTAACACCATGTCAACACGGATTTCGGAGGAAGAGATCGTGTGAAACACAATTGGCCCTATTTTCCCACGACATAATGAAAGTTATAGATGCAGGTTCGCAAGTTGATGCAGTTTTTTTGGATTTTCAGAAAGCTTTTGATTCTGTGCCACACAACCGACTTTTAGCGAAGATTCGAGCTTACGGTATTTCGGCTCAGATTTGCGAGTGGATACGTGATTTTCTAACTGGTCGATCACAGTATGTCGTTGTTGACGGGGAAGCCTCTTCTAAGATAAATGTTACTTCGGGCGTTCCTCAAGGAAGTGTAATAGGTCCACTTCTTTTCTTAATATTTATAAACGATCTAGGTGACAACGTCAAATGCTGGTTGCGATTGTTTGCCGACGATGCAGTTATCTATAGGGAAATAAGGTGCTCCGACGATTGCTTAGAAATTCAGCGTGATTTGGATGCTATTTTCGATTGGTGCCGTAAATGGCAGCTTACACTAAATTGCAAAAAGTGCAAGGCAATGCGGATAAGTAACAAGAAGAATCAGTTTGTTCACGATTACAAAATAAACAATTCAGCTGTTGACACGGTTGATTCCGTGAAGTATCTGGGGGTGATAGTACAAAGCAACATGAAATGGGACATGCACATAACTTCCGTCGTAGGCAAGGCTAATTCTAAATTACGATTCATAGGTCGTATTTTGAGAAATTGTAATGCTCAAACAAAGGAGATAGCGTATAAAACACTAGTGCGTCCGCATCTGGATTACTGTTGTGGGGTTTTGGGACCCGTATCGCAAGGTTCTGATTGACTCAGTTGAGAGGGTGCAGAGGAGAGCCGCTAGATTCGTGAATTGTTGTTACAGCCCTTCTGAAAGCGTCACAGAATTGATACATGGATTGGGCTGGGATAGTTTGGAAGACAGACGACGTAGCTTGCGTTCGAGTTTATTGGAGAATATGCGAAAAAATTTAAATTTCGAGTGCAATGAAATACTTCTTCCGCCAACCTATTTAGGTCGCAATGACCGGAGGGATAAGATTAGAGAAATAAGATGCCGTACTGATACTTATATGTATTCCTTCTTTCCTCGCACTATTCGGGATTGGAATGGGCGGGTTTAGGATTGGTGCTTAGCACCCTCTGCCACCCACAATTTTTGTGATTTGCAGAGTATGAATGTAGATGTAGATGTAGATGTAGAATATGGTCGACCTGCGGCAGTTTCATATTTCTGCCAAAGACGCATGTGTCATGGTGTATCACTTAAGTGAAAACTATCAATCGCAGATCACTGGCGTTTGTGTGTGGTAGTAACACAGAGTCTCCCATCGATCACAACGTTGGCCGAAATTCGGTAACTGTGGGAGTGTGTGAGGTATGGTGTTTGAAATTGGTCGATCATGAATATTTTCGTATTTTATCCAAAGACTTGTGTGTATTCGTAAATTTTACTTTGCTGCCGGAACTACATAGCGCAGAAGACTGGTATTTGTGTGTGGTAATAATATCGAGTCTCCCATCGTGCACTATGGTGGTTAGATGTCTACAGCTGTCAATATGAATTCTTTACAATCACGAACGAAGTCGTGGGTACCAGCTATCATATTATAAATGTGGAAGTAAGTCTCTGTCTTTTTGTTACGTTTTGACGACTAAATGGCTATATGAATATTGATGGAATTTAACAATGAAATAGTGTAGGAAGGACACAGGACATTTTTTTAGGTATGAATAACAGTTTTAGTCACTAAATTTTAAGAACTTATCGAATGATGAAAGACAGACAGATTCGTGTGTTAGTCTGTAATGTTACGTTGGTTGCTCAGTCGCGCAGTCTGTTAGTGTTTGATTTGTTACTAAATGTCGGCAAGAAACAAAACTTATTATTTAGTATAGAAGTCAATTTGCTCTGCACTGTACTATTCATTTGTGTCTTTATAAAAGTTTCTGGCACCAATTTGTCTTCCTTTTTGACATGCCTTACGAACGTAAACCTGGCCTAAGGTGCAGGTCTAGAATACAATGTGCTGCTATTAGATTATAAGATTCAGATGCTCATGTTGAAGAAAGAAGAAAAAACCAAGCTGAAATAAAGCTGCCATCAGTTAACCCCCCCCCCCCCCCCCCCCCCGCCCACACACTCACACACACATCCCCGCACCTTCGCTTACTTTTCTGTTTTTAAATATGTTGTAAATTGATTCTCTTCATGAGACAGATTAGACGATAGGATGCTATAATGACGGCTTTCCATCATATTATGTCGACTCGGTGTTGTTTGGGACAAATCTTACGTTACTAACAGTTTTCTTTATCCAATTCTGGCATTGAAACTCCAAGTCCACGCGTACGAAGTCGCGGGTAACAGCTAGTAATATAATAAAAATAATTGGATGGTGTATTGTAATTACCACTAGAGCAAGCTATTGCTCACAAAATAAATTCAGTTTGTCGCAACTGAACTCAAACAATTAAACAATAAAATCGAATGTACAAATTCAGGTAACATTAAAATTGCCACTTGGAGTTAAGGTTCATCGCAATTAAATGTAATTTTTTGTAAACGTTTTTCTAATTAGTATGAGAAGAGTGAAATATAAAGAAACTGAGTACACATATTGGGATGTAACTTGAATCTAGGATTTTCACAAATTAGTTTAAAAATGAATTGTTGATGTACCCGTAAATTTTATATATGTCGACGGAATTAGGGAAAGGCTGGCAAACATTTAGATTTCAGACAGCAATGATCTTAGTTAGTGAGCAGCAGAAATTGAGAGTGAAATTCTTGCTCTGGAACACTAAGTATCTCTGTAGCTCAACCTAACAGCTGTCCTCGTGAACGTGTTATTGTGTTGTGTAGTTGTTTTGGGTTTTGTTCTATCAAGACGACAGAAAGCAGGTGATATGGAGCCAATAAATGCTGTGTATATTCTGGAAGAGGTAGGTTTACAGCTTAAAGCTGCTTAAGGAGTAGAACAGTATAGCTTAATGCCCCACAACAACAGGACACACCTGCTTTTCGTGTTGGTTTGTAAAGAATTGCGAATGAGTCGACCACATGATTTTAATGATACCTTTAAATCAGTTGTGTTTGATTGTCTGAAAAAAAATATGAGCAAATGTATTTCAGTAACTAAATGATGTTTCTTACTGTTTAACTGTAATAAATCGGTGGACGAAACCGAAGAAAAAAGTCCTTTTTGCAGCAATTACTGCGCGAATGTATTTTTTATATGAAAATTATTACAGGCAAGGGAATTTATAACTGAAATACTATTTACTATGTTTGTATTCTGCAGTGACTGCTATCAGTGTTTTCGTCTGTGTTTATTGATTACCTATCTGAATATGTTACAAAGCTCTTGATGAAAACCTATTTCTCGTTGTGTGAAAGCTGTTTTCTTGAGTATGTTGCTTTCCATTTTCAGGTAAATATGAAGTTCTTATAGTGTATTTTATATTTACTAGTTAAAGAATGTTACTGGTTGATTCATTTTTATGTTTAACAGACAGAAAATTGGAAAAGATTCACTTTTCAGTCTAAGCTACACATATAGATTTCACATTTGTTAGTATCCACATGCTGCTAACAGAATTTTGCTGCACAAGTCTACTGATAAATTATTAACATGTGTTGCATTAGGTAGGGGTGTGTTTCTCAATGTAATGTTGTGCATATGGTTCAAACCACAGACTTATATTTTGCTCCAAATTATATGGTTGTGGTGGTCATGTAAAATTCCTGCTCTTTAGTTACTTGCTAGTAATGACTGAAGATGATAAGGTAAAAAATATTACTTAAATATTTCTGTTGAAATATAAACAAGTATATAATATAGAAGTTCTTTTCTGTTGTGTGGGTGAATTGTAACAAGTAATGTGTTATTCCTTACTGCAATTGACACATAATCATAGATCAAGGTGTAAGATTTATTGATAGATTCCATTTCATGATGAGGACAAGTTGTTTCCCCACTTGTAGTATCTGATGGTTTACATTAAGTTATGTTGGCTGACATTACTGTAGTTGTTGGTGTTTTGAGATGTGAGTATATCTTGGTAATTTATAGCTGGTAGAAATAAACAGTTCTCAGGTCAAACTAACTATTCTTATCAGTCTCTGAATGGGTCGTAGATAATAGTAACTTCACCTCTCCCCCCCTTTTTATTTTTTTGCCTCAAGAATCGCTGCTTTTTCTCTTTACAATTCTGTGTACTGTTTAATAGGACATTGTGTTTGTATAGGCATTATGAAAAATACAGCGATTTTATGACATGCCCTGTTGTCGAATCCCTGAATTTGTATTATAACATCTCACCACCAACTTGTGATGGTATATCAGTTGGACCTGGTGAGGATATCACTTAAGATGGAGTTTACTCATGATAGGCCATTGACCGTTAAAGATAGAACTCCATACTTACTTTCATGGCATTGGTACAAAAAATGGAGTTAGCATCATATATATGATTTTCTTGTTGTTTCTCCAGTTATATTGGAGATCATGATTCCATTACATCATCATTCACTAATGACACCACTACCACTTACTCAATTCCAACCACAGGTGAAACATTCCCCATCGTTGGTCATGCTACTTGCATGACAGCACACCTCATATATCAACTGACATGCCTCCATTGCTGCAGCTCATATATAGGCCTCACTACTAACCCACTTGCTATCAGAATGAATGGCTACAAGCAGACAGTATATACTGACAGTGAGGCCGATCCAGTTGCAAAACATGCCAGTCCCCACAAACTGAATATTTTCAACATCTGTTTCTCAGTAGAGCGATCCGAGTTTTCCGTGACAACACAGCTCCTCTGAACTGCGTAGATGGGAACTAGCCTATCAGAATATCCTGGACACCAGGCATCCTCCAGGCCTCAATCTCCAATAAATTCCTCCCCCACAGGACCAACACTTATTATCTCTACTATTTATATTTCTTTTACTTTTATATTTCATTTTTCACTTGTAGTTTTTCAAAATTTGATTTATTTATATATATCATCATTCAGTTATTATGTTGGTCTACCACTTTCAATGAGAATATGCCGTCAATAGTATCGATTATCGATCCAATACTTGAGCTTACCCCCCCCCCCCCCTCCTGCACTACTATCTGCACTGGCTATGCTATTCACCAGACAGCTGTCTCCATGTCTTACTCCACC
>JARYHS010012270.1:0-11000 GCA_031002005.1 Vandiemenella viatica
GGAGAAGAGGGGATCCAAGGCAAAAGCAACATCAGGCAGGAGGAGAGGGTTAAAAAGGCTGAAATGGAGCCAAAAGGTTAGTAGGACTGCTCCTTAATGATATGATCGTCTGAAAACAGATTTTACACATATTTTCAAAATAAGGCGGGCAATAGCTGTATGAGTCCTGCAATGATTTCTATGGTTTACAGATTATGTAAAAGATTTTCCACAAATGTCATTAGAAACTGGTTGTACTCCTAAATGAATCCGCTGATGTCTTTTAAGCTCACCAGACCTTACAAAAGATTTTCCACAGAATTCACAAGAAAATAGGTGTTCTCCTAAATGAATCCGCTGAAGACTTTCAAGACACCCAGATCATGCAAACGATTGTCCACAAATATCACAAGAAAATGGGCGTTACCTCCTAGAATGAATCCTCTGATGAATTTTAAGACTCCCAGATTGTGTAAACGATTATCCACAAATGTTACAAGAAAATGGGAGTTCTCCTAAATTAATGAGCTGATGTCTTTTAAGCCCTTTAGAATATGAAAACGATTTCCCACAGACGTTACAAGAAAATGGGCGTTTCCCCAAATGAATCCGCTGATGACTTTTCAGGTTACTAGACTGTATAAATGATTGTCCACAAATTTCACAAGAAAATGGGAATTTACCCAAATGAATCCGCTGATGAATTTTAAAGATTCCCAGATTGTATAAACGATTTGCCACATATATCACAATAAAATAGACGTTCACCGAAATGAATGTGCCGATGATTTATAAGACTCATAGACTGCGTAAACGATTTTCCACAAAAAACATAAGAGAATGGGCGTTCACCCAAATGAGTTTGTTGATGCCTTTTATGTTCCCCAGAATAAGTAAATGATTTTCCACGAACATCACAGAAAAAGATGTGTTCATTCAAATGAATTCGCTGATTACATTTAAGATATCATTTCTGCTTACTACAGGACCACATATTTGTTGTGTCACACAATTCAAATACAGATGATAGTTCATCTGACTTGCTCCTCAAATAATTTTGTTTGTCTTCAAAGCTGCTACTGTAGCTATATATAGTGACTAATTCTGCTTGTAATTTGTTGGTTTGAAACTCATCAGTTGTAATTTGCTGTTTGTAATTGGGTTTCCTGCAGTCACAATAACTCCTGGGGACAAGAAAAATTTCATATTATATTGTGATAACTTATTATTTTGGAGAAGTATGTTAATTCTCAAATCTTAGGTATGGCGTAGTTTTTCAAGTAGTAATTTAAATTATTATAAACATATATACTATTGTTACATGTAGTAATGTAATTGTATCTAGTAGTATGGCATATTTATAAATAACAACATGCACTGCTACACAAATTAAATAGTTTAACATCTATAAAATGAAGGAAAATGTGTTTTTCTTTAGTAAAAACTAAAGAATGGTTACAGAAAAAATTTATGGTAAACACTTTGAAAATATTCTGCAAAAGATAATAATAATAGTAATATAGCAACTTCTGAAACAAAAATTTATAAACATAAGACTCCAATAAACTGAAATACTGAATATTTATACAACATCAGAAATACAAATTACCTTAGTATTAGGAACAAATTATTATTATTTGCTCAGTGGAAAATCTGATATTACTAAGTTAAAAATTTAGCAAATAGCAGCTATCAACAGGGTATAATGTCTGGTTAAATAGAGAGTTTTCATGTATTATTAAATGTACATTAAGTTGCAATAATGAAATTTAACTTAATTTTTCACAAGAACTACATTCACAAGGAAAAATATACTTTTTTATTTAAAACAAATGGTTTAATGTTCTAGTGAAGAGGGAAAATTAGTAACTATATTTTCATTGAGAGTCACTTCAAGGTAAATATTTGATACAAGTAATTGCAGCATAAAGGACGAAATAATCAAAATTAATTAAAAAATAAAATACTAGGCTTACTTATTTACTTATGGAGATCTTATTTCAGAAATGACTTGAACACAAAATAAGGGTTTTCGTTTTCGCATACTTTACTGAATATCCACAAGCCTTTTTCAATCTTAAACAATGTATCCATCTGAGCTGAAATATATTGCTCTTGACAATAAAGATTTTAACTTTATATAAAAAAAGCTGTATAGTGGTACAAATTCTCGTAAAGTAATGGCGGTAGGTTAGTTAAGGAGTTATTTGTTTAATATTACTTGGTACCGAAATCTATCCTAAACATAGTAAAATATTTAATTTTTTATAATATGTCTGTACTTACACCAGTTCTCAAGCTTTGAACAAAAATATGATTTGGTGTCGCTAGATAGTCGAATTCTATGTAACAATTTCATCAAGTTCTAGTTGTAAATATGGCCTCATTTGTATACAAGATGTTAGGGTATAGACTTAATTAATTAATAATAATAATTTAAAAACATTAAAGTAATACCTAACCGATATAGTGAAATTGATTTAATTTACCGGTAATTGTGTTTCTCGTAAATTATTCATTATTTCTCTAGGTAAAGTACTTCATGTCCTGATCCCCTCAACTACGGAAGATAGTTTTTCAACGCCCTAATGTCTGAAGTGAGGTGCAAGGTTTTGATCATGATCGTGTTTTCCCTTCCGTTCCCGTCTCATACTCCTCCCACCAATATCTTTCGACGCATCACGCTGGTACACTCCTACCACTCTCTTCACCCTCCTCCTGTCTTCCAATGAATCCTATTCATGCACCATTATAATCATATTCAACATTTATTTTCTGATCTGTGTATCTAATAAATTGACCCTCCTTTGCATTTATCTTCACCCCATATTGACCTAACCATGTAGGTATCATGTCCAGATCTTCCTGCAGTTTTTCACAATCTTCTCCCGTTATAGTCATGTTGTATAACATTATACCATCCGCAAACAACTTTTGACAATAAACCATCACATCATTCATCAGATTAACGAATAGCAATGGTCTCAATACACTACAATCAGACACTACCATTTCCATTATTCTTGATATTTCATCTCCTATTCTGACACTAGTTTTCTACCTTTTAAAACTCTTTTAGCCAGCAAATCACTTTTTTCTCCACTCCATTAGTTTTTATCTTAATTACCGCCATTCAACGGCTCCCTCTGTTAAAAGTCTTTGGAAGATCTAGGGCTACACTGTTAATTTATCCTCCCTTGCCCATTTCATACGAAACACCTTCCATATAATGTAATAACAGAGATTCGCATAAATATACTTACCTAAAACCACGCTGTTGACTTCAAATACACTTACATTCCTCTCAGATATATCTGATGAGGTTGCTTATCAACCTCTCTATTAACTTCCCTATCACTGATGTCAAATTGATGGTATAGTTCTACCTTATTTGTCGTGCCTCATTTATAGACAGTAGTACTATTACACTGTTCCAGTCCTCCAGTAAGCAGCAATTATCAAGATAAAATTTAACATTTTATGATAAGTTAGAATGTCAAATCCTGCTATCTTTAAGGAATCCTTAGTTACATTACCTACACTAGTATATTTATGCTTTTTTAGCTTTCTTTCTTTGATCATAATAGCCTGTTTGATTTCAAAAAATTTAGTCTACTCATTTCTAACTGAGCGGATAAGCTCGTTCTCCGATTTAAACCCTCCCATTCCTCAATATTAGTCCTTAATGGTTTTATTAAACCAGATACTTATAATCTCTGCCTTTTTCAAATCCTGGAAAACTACCTTTCCTTTCTTATCTATTAATGGCTTAATACCTTCTCTATCCGTTAGTTTTCTTACATGGACACAGATCTTTCTATATGCAACCATCAGTGGTTCCCTTGCAGTGATATTATTCTTTATAAGCCTAACTTTAGCCAACTACTTTCTTATTACTAGTGCCTTGTTTGTTGTTTCAACTATTATCTACCGCCTTGCTGTCTCTTAACTCTGTTGTCTTCTCATCAATATCTTCAACCACCACGCCTCCATGTTATATAGTACATAGATTCTGTACTTTTCTGTTTTGGAATAAATGTTTCTTTGCAATTTTTTATTGTCTCCTTGAACTGTTCTCATTTCTACTCCACTCTACTTGTGCCATCTTTCCATTACCTGAACCGTTCTCTGAAACATTTCTTCAATACTGAAATTTGAGCTTTATTATAACTGTATCTATTTCCCCCTTCAATCTTTGCCACTGGCTTCCTCTAATATCAATCAGAAACGATTTATGGTCACTTCTTCCCACTTCTTCCCACAATTTTATCATTGGGTTTTAATTACCGGCTGTTTAGATTTACTGAAATACATCGTGTATCATTAATATATACTTGTGATACGAATAAAACCAATAAAACATTGTTCCACGTGGTAATTTAGAGTGTGGTGATTTTATTGGTCGTGTATGAGATGCGTCTGAATGGCTCTCCTGCAGAATAAGTGCGAAAATTACGGATGGTCTATTTGGCAATTTAGTTTTACTGTATTACAATGTGTATCATTAGTGGCCACTTGTGACACGAATGAAACTTGGTTCCACGGTGGGAATTTAGAAAGTACTGATGGCATGAGTGAGCCATTTTCACGGATTGCCTTCAGAAGATGCGAAATTTACAGGCGGTATATCTGGCTGTTCTTTCTTATTGAGTTCTAACGTGGGTATGTGTTATTTGATTCTGTATTTCAAATGTGCGGGCTGCTTCCTCTTACTTTTCCTCTGGTGCCTCTGCCTAATGGCGGCAGGTACGAACACTGTGAATTCACAGTCTTCTAATCACACCTATTCTGCATGTATACCGAAATCTGGATGGCTGAACGGAGATTCGAAACCGCATCCTCCCGAATGCGAGGCCAGAGCATTACCGTCCACCCACCATGCTTTCTGAGGGTGAAGACAGTGCTCGTGTTAAGCTACAGTACGTGACTCTGCCACCAGATGTCCTCCGTGTCTGTGGAAGCTGTCATACAGCACATATAAGGAGTGGTATGGCTGCTTGGAAAATCTCTAAGTGAAGAACACAGACAAGAGATGCGGAAAGAGCAGGACAAGCTAAAACCCGATAAATTGAAATATACAGTCACTGTTAAATTCATCATGTATAATGTGCAAATAAAAACAAAACATTAGCTACAATTTGTTTCTGACGAAATGAAAATAAAAATTATTTCTGGGAAGGCGATTGGTATGGTCCTGATTTACAGTTTTGTTCGAAGGTTTATTAGAGTCTCTATAAGCAGAATTGAAAGACAAATCAACGAACTAGATTTTTTCTTGCTTTAAATTAGGAATGTAAGATTTACTAGAAGAAACATGCTAGCCATAATACTTTTCGCTAGTTTATTCTGATCGCTCTAATCAGGAATAATGAGAAGAAGGTTCGCGAACGAGAACGAAGTCATCACAATCATATAATATTAAAAAATGAGAAAATTGTGGTGTACTATTTGCTTCAATCTCGCCTTAATTGCTCAAGAGTTAAACAAAATTTTGCAATGAGTACGTAAATTGTTTGAGTAGTGACATGTTATAGTTCTACTCCTCTCAATTTGTCAATATCAATTCGCAAAACCGAAGAATTTCCTGATTTATTTGATTTTTATGTACTTCAAAAACACATTTTTTTCAGAAGTAATAGCAAGAACTTCGGAGTTTAAAAGTTCTAAATATATTGCATTTGATAAATAGTAGTTTGGGAGCTGGAAATGTAAATTTGTTCTTAATCTTAAACTCTTTTAAACTTATATGTTTAAAAAGTTCACAAGAAGATGTATCCATCTGCGCACATGAAATAGTATCACATTTCAGGTACCACACCATAACTTTACTCGTAATATATGCGTCATAATGCACGTAAAAAAAAATCAGAGGTATTTTAAGTGCTGTTTTTTTTTTTAAGGAGATGTGTCAATGAAGGTTGTAGTTAGATTGAAAAGAAGCGTGGATTAGAATGACTACTAATATTCTATGGTGCATAAAGCATTTGGAGTGAAGAAGTTGACTTCTATATCGAATTATGACTATAATGATGTCAGAACCCACTCGAGGCGTCTATTGCCACTGAGTGAGTGGTGGGCATTACCTATCTTTCAGCGCGCTTTACAACTTTGTTACCTGGTAACCAGGTTTGTGGTAGAGTTTTCTTTTGACAGTAAAAGACAAGGAAGCAGGTAACCGTATTTTGAACTGGAGAAATTTTTCTGCTGGTCGTAATTTGAACAGTAACAAAAACTCAACACCATAACACCTTAACACAATTTCAATCGGACGAGGTAGCATGTGATAAACATTGTCATTCAGTAATTCATTTCAGTATTCATGTTATAAGTATAAATTGATGATAATTGCGTTAGGCTTACTATGCGAAATATGTACTGGATTCTAGAAAACTGCATCATAAAAAAAAATTTGTGAGCACTATTACGAACACTAATACAAATACCGAAAAAAGGACAAAATTTATTGTTCTTCAACTTTTAGTCTCTTCACTAAGGATCCATATCTATTTTAGTCAAAAATCCGCTAATCGGCGATTAATCACTCTAAACAAGGAATCACAAATGAAACTGAAGGGAGATGGTCAATGATATAATGAAATGTTGTATTAGGCGTCACAGCGTGGCGCAGCTCTGATAGTCTGTCGTCACAGATCACAGACGGAGCTGCTGACTGCTGTGAACTGCGGAAGAGTTCTTGCGACAGGAGAGACGCCTTTATCATGACTAATCATACATTCGTTATATAATTTCACACTACAGCGCTTAATAGCTCTATATCACGACAGTTATAATTCTTTATATTTAGTAGCAAAGAATACTTTAATTAAAAAAAAATACGAGGGAGGGATATTGGAATTTAAATTATAACACACTTTTTCTAATCAATTTTAAATAGCTGACACAATTACTTTCAATACATTGACGCAATATTTCCGTCAGCTTGCATATTTTCTGAGAATATAACTCTTTGCGTTGTTGCTATTTTCTGACGCCTACGATGCAGTTAGCCATCTTTCAAATTTTTACTCGCCTTTTGTCTGACATTATTTCCTCAGCTAAATACCTGTTTGAATGCTCCCTTTTATGAGAAAATTTAATCATAGTGTATTCTTTAAAGGCTTTAGTCTTTTCCACATTGACTGAATCTGTAAAAGAAGTTACACATGTATACTGGCTGCTGGCAATAGGTTAATACTTGTTCGCCGCCACAACACTGAATTCAAGTCATTGTTCATATAATAATTACACTCGTCTAATACAGGAACTGGGCGGAAGTCACTGGAAGACAGGAGGCAGTAAAGAGAGTTTCTGGCGACGAAGCCTTGATAGAAAACACGAGACGAATTAGGGCTGGAATGTGGAGGGGAAGAGACGCTAAGCCAGCGCAAGGTTTCCGAGATGAGGAAGGGGGAGACTGAGGAACTACATCAAGGAAAGTGCTCACTGACTTTCCTCAAACTGATACAGCTTAAGCTAAAGCTTAATTTTGCGCAACAGTAGCTTGTGGGGGAAATTGCTACTAGAGGATAAAATCCATCGCTATTAACGATGGTAATCAATGAACCTCAGTCACAAATTATGATTTGTTGAACATTTTATTTTTTTACATATTGCTTTTTAAAATATGAATACAAAACTTTAATTACAATATTAATACAATACAGGATATATTCGATAGCAACGAGAAACTGAAAACTGATCTGTTCGGTGAATAGACCATTTATAAGGATGTACTCTAAAAAATGTATGCGCACAAACCAGTAAACTAGTTATGTTGATCACTGCTGCTATAAGTGAAACAATAGAACATATGCAACGATTAAGAAACTTATGAGCACACAATACTACTTTAGAAGAAATATCTCTGGTTGAAATAGAAACTGAGTTGATAAGGGAAGTAAAAAAATATATGTATAAATAATATATGCCTTACTGTTCTTGTATAGTAGGAATTGATTTTCCCCTCCAGCGGACAGGGTGAGGCACTAAGATGCCTCTTACCTAATCCCGTGTCTCAGTACCACTTCCATTACACAAAAATAATGTCTTAACTTTTCATATTTTTCAGCTCTAGTTGTAAGATATTAAAACACCTAAAGTCGATTTATCGCAATTTTCCTGATAATATTTACAGCATAACGGTTTTTTTTGGTTAACAAATATTTATCATTTAAAAAAAAAGTCTATTATTCACCAGCATCCAAACATTATACTGCATGCTCTATTACTCTTGTCACATAGCAGCTCATTAAAAAATATAGTAAAATTATGTATTAAGACTGGTAAATTAAAAGTTTAAAGAATTTATAAAAAAAGAATAGCAAGTCTAATAAATATTTTGTTTGCTCCGATATGTTTCTAAAGGAGATGATCTCTGGAATAAAGAAGAAGTTAATAGAGGATTGTTGGTAGAGCTGGCGAAAAAACAGATTGATCTAGCAACACTGAGTTTGGAAATAATAAGAGTTGTATAGTGAGAAATTTCGAACATCATATTAGCGGAGAGAAAATTGATTAGATCTGGAATAGAAACGAACCTGCTTATCTTCGGATCAAACTTTTTCCACAAAACTATTACAAACATGGTCGTTGTTGGTACTGGAGGATTTTAGGCGAGCAAACTAAATGAAATGAATTGCAAAAAATACATTTAAACTCTGTCTACAAAGCCTATTTATTTAACATCACAGTCAGCATAAATAATGTGACACTGTCTGTCTAGTTTAAACTCAGGGAGACACTTGACTTGCTAAAACTGCGCCGCGCTAACAGCTGACGGGCCAGCTGCGGAGGTGACGACCCTGAAGAAAGTGCCATGACGCTGATTATGAAAATAAAAAAAAAATGAGAATTACTCTAAAATTCATTTATAATAATTGAGGAATTAGTGTACTCAAAATGATAGAATTTTAAGTTATAAAACTGTTGGTAGTCTTCCCCAACTCTGAAGGTAAATGTAATATACGCAAGCAGGTGAAGAGTGGCGAGGGTGGGCTTGAGCCGCAGTGGATACTGAGAGCCGTTTCACACTGTGCCACCGGATTCTTACGCGGTCACTTCAGAGGCACTCGGTGTCCCTAAACATCACAGAAACAACCTCCCACTCTCCTCACATACAAAGAACTGTGGATTTTTGTAACAAGGCAGTGTCCAGAGCGGCTAGAGGGGACGGCCGCCTACCAGCCACAGTGGCGAGTGGCACCAGACATCAGTCGCTCTCATTCTGTTCCGTGTTCCGGCAGCGGCTAGAGATTCAGTGCCCGGACACCGAGTGTCCCGTGTGAAGCGGGACTAACTGTTCACAGCACAATCACAGCCTGTTGTATACACACAAATTCCAAATACCACGCGCCTTTTTCTCTAGTTAACTACTTTCTGAGATCTGCAACAACAAAATAACAGGAATTTTGTACTTCCAAACAGCTTGTATTACGACTTTAGAATTAATATACCATTATGCAGAATGCAAAAAAACTGTTACATTTCAAAAGAAAGTGAGGCCAAATACCGCAGGATATGCATTGCTGTAAACTGACATTAACATAATGGAATCAATCGATTTCATCATTAATAAACCTGAACTATATGTTTGGTACTATATTTATCAAATCAGGTGGATAACTGCACTATTGATACAAAAAGTAAATTAAAAATAGTACAGCATAAACCAAGTTTCTGGGGTGACCCTTACACAGAAATTTGTCTACAAGGAGACTCTGTCAGAGCGTTGTGAGAGTAACGGCTGCAGCGCGTTGCTTATCAGCCAAAGAAATAAGAACTTTATAGTAGACATTTAAGCCATTCTTGCACGTCAGCAATCTAATGACGTACGACAAACATCCTTTAAGTGTGCCTTTGATCCTGTAGGTCACTGACTTGATACGACGGCGATATCCGGCCGCCGTCGATTGTAATGGCAGAGGAAGCCTGTCTAGTGGCTCAGTCACGCTGTTTCACCGCGTGGAAGCGGCCATCAATCTTTTCACGCCGTTAAAGGAGTGTGAACGCACCATATTTTACTGTACGTCCAAAAAAGTCGTATGTGAAAAGGGTCTACAGGTGGTTGACGTCAGTGCCTCCAGTTTAAATGTTGTGGTAGGCTAATGCCTCAGTGTTGTGATTGTTGGTGCTCCTAATTGCAGTAACAAACATCACAATCAGTCGATAGCAAATAATTTATTGCTGGTATTTTACACAGGGAGCTGCTATTGTGCGAGTTCCACATTATTTATAGCTGTACATTCCAATTCAAATTTTATATTATTGTTTGGGATTGTATTTTCATTGATTTATATTTTTCGATATTTCACATGATCGGTTCGTATATCACACACTATCAAACTAGTTGTTTTTACTGTTGTATTATCAGCTTACTTGCAATAGGTAATTGGTCCTCGGACTCTTCCTGTAATAATTGTTTCTATAACATTATAATTAGTGTAACATAACTTACTATTGTGTATCCCTGATCTGTAACAAGTCTAATTACGAAACTAAATCATACCTTATATTTAGTTCACCTATCTTCCAGTGAATTCGTTGGCCAATACAGCTAAGCCATATGAAAGCCAGAAGCGCTTCACTTTGGTCAGTTTGTGTGATGGCTTGTACTAGTGAAAGAAGATGTTTTCAATTTTTGACTATAAGCCCATGCACAGGTGAGGTTAAATGCGTGGCAGAACCAATCCGATTTCAATTTATTATGATCACGTGGATTACTTAATTTCTGTGTAAAACAACTCACCATTTATGAGTAATTCCTTTATATTAAATTTTTATTCAATATTTAGTTGGTGTAGTTTGGTCACTGGACCACGTATTGATGGTGTCAAATGCCTGAGTGATATACCGCGACTCCATTAAAGGAACCAATAAGGGAGCAGATACCGAACGTAGTGGGTGAGTGGTAACGTTTGGTTTAGCATTCGGGAAGACGCGGATTTGAATCCCCATACGGCAATCCAGATTTCTGTTTTACATGGTTTCCTGAAATCATGGCAGAAGAATGCCGGGATAGATAG
>JARYHS010012271.1:0-12883 GCA_031002005.1 Vandiemenella viatica
AATACGCCTCGTCGTTAATATTCAAGATTTTTATAAAAAAAAACTCCATGAGCGCTTTTTAAATAAAAATCATTATTTCGATTAAAAAATAGATTTGGGCTTTGTCACAGACTCACATCTGTTGTAAGGTTAGTGACAGAAACAGATAAAATAGAAATTTTCATCATTTTCTAATAGCCTGGCGATGATTTTCTTGCTTTCTCGATAACTCGATATTCACATTTGAATTTATTTCTGATTAGAGAAGTTGGTGTATAAAATAATTAATATATTGCACGTTCTTCAACATGTTGAATGTCAGAAAACAGAATATTTGATAATTTACCTCTCTTTTCGTTTTTCTCTGGTTGCTGATCTTCATATTAAATCATTTTGTGATTAGTAAATGAATATTGTGTTATTGGGGCGGATAGTAACGTAGTTTTAATAGTAATTTTTCTGATGGTTTTCTATTATTTTCTTTAAATTATGTCTAAAATACTATCAGTCCCTGTAGACTTGGCCCCCATACATTGACCTGTTTTTATTATAACTGGCAATCAGTGGAAACATTTATTTAGTTTTAATTTGATATAACATAAAGAGTGTAATAAATACGTAATTCACACAAGCTGCCAAGGGTCCAGTTTTTATGGTTGGAAGCGTTTGGAGCAAATGAATAGTCTATTAGGTTACAAAATTTGTGGCATTGTATTAATGTGATACGATGACCCACATGTCTCAAATGCTGGCGGTAACATTGCTGGAATTGCAGGCATACAGTTTGTGGGTAGCTGCCCGAGATGTAGCGTTCCAGCTAAGACATACGGGAGCACCAGGAGGATGCACAAAAATTTCAAGTACGTAATGAATATACGAAAACCACTACCGCCAGCTAAAAAATTAACAAACCTTTCTGTCCCAAAATTGCAACAAATTATTGTTTAAGTTATTATTATCTAGCGGAACGTTATAAGAGGTGAATTCAAATGCCTCCATCCCTTCTAAAGTCGCGTTCCCACGATCTTTTGTAACGGAGGCGGGACGGGAGGGGACCTCATTAGCCGAAGTGTAGGGACGAGCGCGCGCCGCAGGTAAGCCCTGGCTTACCTCGCCGCCAACTTCCCACCACGTTACCTAGTGTCATTTAGCACAGAGCACTTTACAGCAACAGAAGGGTTGCGCACCGCTGCTGCAAACCGATGACAACAGCGCACCTCTACACACGCCTGTAATGTTTACCAATGCAGGTGGGTAGCTGCGTCTCGTCTCCGCTAGCAGAGGCGGCCCTGTTCCCATGGCGTGTGGTCGAGTAATCGTCCCGTCCCGTCCCACCTCCGTTACAAGAGATCGTGGGAACGCGGCTTAATTGAGCCACCTGGATAATTGTCTCAGAATAATGAGGGACTACCTCGCGATTGAAACTTTCCTGCAAATTGCGGAGGAGGAACAGCGTTGCTAATCGAAAACTGGGATCTACTGCCGTAGACAAACAAATAAATGCGAAGGCGGAGGCCCAAGCCCCTTTGCTAAGTTCCATCAACCCAAGAAATTGAACTCTCCAATAGCAACACAAACGCTAGGAGAGGCGCCAACTTTAGTTACTGGACCGCCTTTCCCGTGGATTCTAATCGCAGTTTGTTTACTCAGAACCTTGTAAATGGCAATTTTACTGGTAGCATTAGCAAATTCTTTCACTTCTCGCAAATCTAGAACCAGTACGCCTAGAAAGTTAATTTTTGTTTTAACTAATGCTTAAATTATTCATATCTGTTGTCGTACCAAACAGCTTGAATTTCGTAATATCAAATCATTTGATTAATCGCTTCAAGGGTCCTCGCTATTTGAGAGACCTAGCCTCTACTCTATTGGTTAAACTAATACTTTAACTGTTCTAAAATTTCATATCAAATACTATCATCAATGGCGTGCCAATTCTCACTATAGAATTGTTTGTTCAATTGCATCTAGCGTACTCCCTTTATGTCCACTCCTCGAAATTTGTGATATTTCAGTTAAAGTTATTCTGTTAAAATAAGTAATATAATCTCACTTGAAATTATAAAAATTATGTCTCCCCACTGTTATCAGACAATACTAGTTAAGCGCCACCTTGATCATCGTGTTATCATGTCATTGTGTTTTAACCCTGTGACGTCACGGGCGTGAACTCCTCTCGCGGGCAAAATAACAACCAGAGATGTTTTCGCTCTCTGTCGAAAGATACCGCTACTATATAAACTAAGTATTTATTTATTTACTATTTCTTTATGTATTTCTATTTTCGTTAGTGGCATAGCATTTTTTCTCTTTGAATTAACATTTGAAACAAACCGTGTAATGAAAATGGCTTACCTAGGTTATCAGGGATTGATTTAATTACCGATAATTATTTTGGGCGATTTGTATATTGCATGAACAGGGTTAACCTTCCTTTTGGATATCGATAAAAGATACATAATGTAACATCTGCAAATCTTACATTTTATTACTAATATTTAAAGAAAAGGACAATTAAAACTGAATAGATATGGCACACATTTACATAGAAAACAATCATACAGAAATCACGGAACTCGTAGATTGTCCAGACAAGCATAGTTCTGCTAGCTCGAGAAGTTTATGTTTAGCTCATGAGTTTCTTTATCTCTGCAAATCACTTCGCGGGCCTTTTCACGGGTTTCTACGGAACGAATTGGAAACTTTAAGAATTAAAGGTTGGGCTTACCCGACGATCATTTTGGTCGTGAGGATTTCACTATTATCAAAGCAATGTATAATTTCTATCACTGACTGTAGCGGGAGTCCAGTTGTGGTCTCAGAAACTGACTGCAAGGACCGGTCAGAGCGGATCACTTTCTTCTCTTCACAAGATGTCCTCTTCTCGGGGTACAGAAAGCGTCGCTCCTCTACTACCCCTTCCTTTTCTCCAGTCACCAATCTCCTTGCCTGATTTTCCCTCTGTTACATGCAACATTGAACCTTCATGTTATTACCAGGTATTCATTGGTCAGTCACCCGATAGCTTATCCCGCCATTTTCGGAGCATAAGCTAAAGATGGCTTACGTATGACCACCTCTGTTGCATCCCAGCCGATTTGGTCGCTTGCGGGGTGGGCATTACCGTTGCTGTCCATCTCTTCAAGGTTTCCGCGTACCTGGCCCTAATGGTATTGGACCCAAACGCAGCCTCTTAGCCCTCGTATTCACTTGAGCATGCTCAGCCGAATGAGCCGCTCATTCGTTTGAGCATGCTCAAGAAAAACGAAATTGTGGTCTGTTATTGACGTATCGTCACGTGTGTGCGTGGCAGCTGCGGCCTTTGTTATTATCAATACGATATCAAAGAAGAAAAGAAAAGTAACAAGGTGGTGGATTTCAGAAAGATATCGGTAGCGATGAAATTATCTTAATAATGTAATTTGCGAATTGACTTTTGAAAGAGATAATAAGCATTTTCATAACTTTATGAGAATGTCAAGGATCGATTTAGAACATTTCCTGCGATTAGTTGAACCTCATATTAAAAGCACTGTACAGTGTACACCTATGCGTGAGGCGACCCCATTGTTTATCCCAGCAATTGAGATGAAATGCCATAATATTTCGTCACACCGTCATTTTTGACGGTCTTAAAAGCTAGCACTTAATAAAAACCTGTAATGGCGTTATATCAATTTCTTCTGGCGTTACGCAAATCTCCTTACGAGATTTTGAAGACTATTAACAGTTTTAGAGTTTAGAATATTACGCAAAATTTGTGATATCTTCTATGACGCCACATCACCCGGCTCCATAGCAGCAAGTTACTCTCTTTACCTTATATTACGACGTACTCTATCTTTTCTCCATTCATTTTCAGGACTCATTTCTGATATTCGTCTTTTAATTTATTGGAGCATATAAAGTAACCAATCGCCACAATAGTAGAGGGCAATGTGTATTATTGCCGTTGCTCCTACGTCTCCATTGTTCACATTTTCACGTTTTACCATTAGTATTGACATTGTGGTTCTCGAGCGACCACAGCTTCCATTGTGTGATGTCGGGCGACACCAGTAGCAGGCAGGTAGTGGGAGATGCTGGCACAGAGCGCATTCCGGTGATTTCCCGAGGCGCGCAGCCTTATTTGCTCCAGTGTTACCGAGGCTATGAGCTCAGAGGTATCTCCGCATAGGCGGCTATTTCTTCTTTTCGATCAGCGCTACTGTCTGCTATGTGGTTACATTATCTCGTGGTCCAAATCTGATAAGGTATTTGGCTTTCAGATTCGACGGCTATTGCGACATTAACAAGATACTTTAATATATAGTATACGTTAAAAATTGCAACACTCCTCTTTATCTAATTGTCCTCAGCTGTTAGCATATGCGTTAGTTTGACAATTAGGTTTTATGGATCACTCTAGACATGTACTAGGCGTATTCCTTGATATATCCCCATCCTCGTCCCCCCCCCCCCCCCCCCCACGACCGGCGTACGTTTGTGTAGAATGTGGATTTTTTGGGATCTCTCACTGTATGCCAAGTTCTGTACGATACGTGGCAATTTGTTTGTGCACTGCATACTTATGAGGCGAAAATTGGGAAAGGTTCAGTCATTTGCCCAGAAAATTAATGAAAAAGTCTAAAAACCATAAATAGGGCACAAGGTTAGCTAGGCCCATTGTGCCTCCCCAGCATCCAATATGGCGTCAAGGAATTTCCGTGAATCCCGATGAATAAAAAACAGGTAGGCCTATTGATCTTTTTTATTATTATTTTATTTTTTAAATCTCATTTTTACTGTATCACATGAAAATGTTCCCTACCATATCTTACCCTGGTGACTATAGGTTTTACATTAAACGAAACTTAATCAAAATTCGACGGGTAGTTTTTGAATGATAAGCGTTCAGCCAAAAACTGAAAATTTTCTTTTTTTTGTTTCAAATTTTTGCACTTCACAGCCTAATGAAAAACACGCCCTATTTTGCCCAGTAAACAATGGGTCGTACATTAAACGAAACCAACCAGTTCATCTAAACGAAGACAGACAAACAGAAAACCGGCAGACACAATTTGAAAAAAACAGTTGATTCTTTCTCTGTAGATTATCAGTAGTACCTCCAAGTTATTTTTAAGAAAATATCTCATATGTACAGAGTTTTTCCAGACTACAGTTTTATTACAAGTATTGATTAGGAAATCAACAGCACTACTTGTTCTATCATGCCGGCCTTGTGCTGAAGGATGAAAGCTTTTACAATCACTAGCCTAGTTGGATTTAAGGCTGGTAATTCTGACATTGCCCGAAAAAAAATAAAATGGTTTTGCCCTTAATCGTGTACTCAACTTCATTCCCCTGACTCGATGCCTGTATCGGGAATACTTCCAGATTTCTGCCCCATTTCTTTAGACACCTCACCTAATCACCGCTGTACTGAGCGTTACCTCAACACTTAATTCCTAGCACGCTATTAGCTCCGGCTGGCTAACTGCCTTAGGTCAGGCCGCCCCTAATTGGGTGCTACGGCGGCGCGTCAACACTCGTCGAGATTGCGTTTGACTGCCTCCCCCACCCTCCCCATTACTAGCAGGCACAGTTGCTCTTAACTAGTTGAGGCAGGAAGAAAAACGACAGGATCGAACTGTAAACTCATGCAATCGATGTTCTTAGAGCTGCCCTGACGGATAATCAGAGTTGTGTTTAGCAACGCCTACACACTAGAAGAGTTTGTATATTATGAATTTAACTGATTTTCAAGTTAACTGATCCAAGAGGGAGACATCTAATGTTCGGCTCTCGAATTTGCTTTATCTGTGCCTGATCCCCTACTGTGGCCATCCAGATTTCGGTTTTCATAATTTTCCAAAATCACACTAGGTGAATGCTAACGTGCTAATTCCTTATTCAGGCCAAGTCACGTTATCTTATCCAGGTGGGCAGGATGTAATATTGTGCCTTCTAATCCACGAGGGTACTCTATCGATCGGTGATTGCCTCGAAATTTCGGTTTTCATAGTTTATCCTAAATCACATCAGGTGATTTCCTAGCTGGTTTCTTCATTTAGACCAAGACCAATGATTTACTTGTTCATTTTCCATCATTTCCCTCCAGCTCTAATGACTTCATCGTCAACGAGAAGTATAGAACCAACTGGAAAAAATAAATAAAAAGTTTCCGTTTGTAGTAAAACAGTCTGGACAGCATCAAGTCTCTCTTATTGTTCAGGAGTCTGGTAATAAATTCAAAATAATTAAAATAATTAACAAAATATGCGTATGCTTAAATTCATGGTACAAATATTCATCACGTCTGGATATTCACCATACCTGAGCTCAAATCAAATAATTCTCCACTCAAGTCAATGGGAAGATACAAGTCCGAGGGTTAAGTGTATGGCAGCTGCGTTTCTAGAATCATATTTCGTAATTCTATCAAGCAGAAATGTCGCGTAATTGATAAAATTGATTAGACCCGATAGACTCAGTGGTTCCTACAGCAAAGACTTTCCAGATATGTTCTTGATAGTATATGTGAATACACCAGACTGGACTAACTGGGAGTCGTCAACCACAACGCTAGTTTCGGCTATATTAAAGCCTAGAGATAGTTTTAAGGTTCCGTAACAACCCCCTCAAACGAAGGACGGTACGGTTTATGAATCGTTGACTAGTAAGTCTGCGTATCGTTCTGACTTCCTGTCGTTCTTTTACAGCATCATTGCGTTCGACTGCTTTAAAGAAGCAATTTATAATTGCGTCCTACTTAAGTCAAATTACTTAAATACCACGGGAGCGAAAATAATATCAAAGTAGGGGTTGAATTGAGTTTTTTAAATTTTAAATATAAGCTTCTTGGATTGAAATGCAAGCTGTCTATCGACCAACTAAGTAAATGTTTAGATTTTTTATCCCTTAATTTTTGCGAGTAAAAATAAGAGTAGAAAAATCTTCTCATCTCGTTTTTTTCAGAAATTAATGATTCAAAACCTTCTCATATTTTGATCGATGTGTAGTCCCTTCAGGGAAAATTATATCCATCGGGCTAAAAATTAAATGACTAATTTTAACAAATTGGATTCACCGACTAAAAATCATATCCAAGGTATGAAATTTTTTAAGTTGAATAATACGAGATTAAAATAATAATATACAATAATAATTTTCTAAACAGCGTACAAGGCTTATACTGGAGATGAAGCATGGAAAGATATTAGCGTGAAAATTAAGAGTGGTGCTTGGAAGGGTAAGGTTGACCTTGACCAAAATCTCGCATTTGATTTCAGGCATATGGGCGTGGAAAAAAATTTCTTTCGTAGGAAAGGGTGTAAGGGAATGGAATAAATTGCCAAGAGAAGTGATGAATAATTTACCAGAAAGACTGAAAGAATTTAAAGTAAAAATTAGTAGAAGGCAAAAGTAGGTTGGAAGAGGAAAGGAGAAAGCGGGCGCTCCATCGCAATTTTATCAATTATTATTATTATAATAACCAAAATTTTGATGCCCGGACGGGGATTCGAACCAGCGTCCTCCCGAATCCGATGTCAGATCATTTAACGTTCACCCACCATGCTCGGTCCTACCCGGAACGTTCTCGACGTCGAACATAAATGGCGATGATAGAGGAAAATTATCAAATGTAAAATCCCACGAAAATTTGGTGACAGCCACTCGCTGAACAGAAAGTGAGTATCCTAAGACATATTTTAAATTTATTAGTCATTATTAGTCATTAAAACTTGAGTGCTATTAATTTCAAGCTATGATCTGGACTGAGAACTTATTTCCTTGACATAGTGGCATTACCTTTTTTTTGCTTATGGCATTAGGTTTCGTCAAAGTCGTGGATATTGGAGGTGCAAGGAACGGGAAGGAATTCGGCCATGGTCGATTGAAGAAACTATAATCTAATCTTACGGTGTTTTTCAGGCATATTCTACCTACACTAATTCTTTTTACCTTTCTTATTTCAACTAATCAATATTCAAATTATCTCTCCGGTCATTCAAATATAAATTCAATTATAAATAATTTTACAATATTGTCTACCTTGCGATGCTCCTAAAGACTTTTCACCAGGAAATAAATGTGTTTTTTGCCGCCTCATTTTGCTAAGACGCATTTCAATGCTGCAGTTTGCTTTCCGATTATAATTCGTTATTTTTCTTCTTACCATAATCTTTATACTGTACCTACTTTTACGATTTCTTCCTTTAAATGAAATCAACAACACTATGAAATCTTTCTACAACATATATTACTCCACTCAATGCATAACTTATTCATACTATGAAAAATTAATATATCACAACTTCAATGTCAATAATATCCTCCTGAGCTGCAGTCGTACATATTTTCATGATTCAGTAAACTTTCATATTCCGGTACCTATCTACCACTGCCATTTCCAATTTTATATCTTACAGCTCTTCTCAATCAACTTCCTTCATTCAATCATCCTTCAATCTTATTTTATAATCTCCATGACCAACCCTCACATTTCCTCCTTGCTATCACAGATTCCTCAAACACATCTGATTGGAATTTTATATCACCACTTTATATTTGTTACACATAAAATAAATATTTTTCAATCTTATTTTTTAACATTTTACAAAGTATCGAGACGTATGGCCTGGTTTGGTTTTGGGGAAACCATGGAAAACCCAAATCCTGATGGCCGGACGGGGATTCAAACACACGTCCTCCGTATTACGAGGGTAGAACGTTGCAGCCTACTCAACACACTCGGTGTGATATTACCACCAATTATCATTTTATTGAAATATCAAAGACGTTTAGCAACTAACAGAAATTGCAGTTACTGTATGACGAGCTGAACCTGGGCTGCGAAAGTCGATGCCGTCTTTAAAACTGTGAATGTGACGTGTCGTCAAATGTTTCTGCGACAGCAGGAAAGAACTTATTTGGAGTTCCACGTACCTGCTTCCGAGTCTTATTACGTACGTGCGCTGCCGGCGACTGGAGTTTGTTCTAGTTACGTAATTCTCATTCTCAGTTATATGCTTCAGTTACCAAACACTAATGAAAAAAGTTTGTGGTTAAGCAGTACTGCAGTCTGTCCGCAGTTTCTTCTCGTATCCTAAGTCCAAGTGAAAGGAGAAATTGTAAAATTACTTAATAAGGCAGAGGAGGGACTCATTCTCGTGGTGCAGTTGTAACTTGTGCTCTTAATGAATACGTTTTAATTACTCTACCTTTCGCTTCTTTCACAGAACCTATCACCGATTAAAAAGTAAAATATTCAGGCCAACAGTATAATGTTCCATAGGCTATTACCCAAGTCTCAAGAATTTCTGACAATAAACGAGGAGTAAGAATTACTGAACCGATTGACAGACTAAAAAGAAAAAAAAAATCATCTAGCCTGCAGGATTTTAAGTTGCTATTCTTTTCTGTTGGTCCTACGGGAATACAGGAACTTAAAAGTTTCATGATTTGCTTAATATTTAAAGTGAATTTTTGTCACTCTCTTTTTACAAATGAAAAGATAGAGAGTAGTTTAGTTTTTGTATTTAACAAAGTATTATATAACAATAACATTTACTCTGTTAAGGGTCCACCTAAAATGTCAATGGTTTGATGTAATGGTCTTCAAACAGCATCCTTTATAACAAAACACCTTCAAGTTCGGCAGTGCGGGTTGCAAAGTTTGTTCGCAAGAGAAATATCCGAATCAAAGCAGATGATTGGAAACACGTACTTGTGTGAAAACTGTTTGTTTTATACTAAAGATACGGAGCTTATCATTGAGAGTTGCAGTGTTAGCAGATAACAATTTGCGAATAAAAATAAATGCATATTGAATTTGTTACCTGGGATGTGCCCGAAAGATGCTTTCACCAAGTGACAAAGTTCTCGATTTGCCTCTTGTGCGCCTCTTTACTACGTAACTTAACCCGGTAATTCTACCGGGTAAATGCGTCGAATCCGAATCACACAGCGCCCTAGCAAACATCATAGTTTTTCAGACGTAAATGTTAGTTTAAGAGACCGTAAAAGTATAGGACGCGATAGGAGTCCACCCCAAACCTTCTGATTCCCACTCTGGCACCATTGCCAACTGACAGTGCTGCCAACTCTAAACAAATTTACGTTTAGAAAATGCCAAAACTATGGTAAAGTTTTCGGAAAATACCGGAGAAATTCCAACAAAATTAACATGCCTACCAGAAATAACTCTACACAAAAAATCTCTACCATTAAAACGCCAACTACGAACATTAATACCATTCAACACTTCTATCAAAATGAAGTCCTACCAAAAAATAAATAAAATGATAAACAAGTCTACTAAATGTTGTCTCTACCATTTACGAACCCTATCGAATGAAAACTCTACCATAAACATCTCTATCACAGGAATCTCTTCCAAACGCAATATCTACCATAAATATGTATACCACTTTTACTGTCTACCAATCACAAACCCACCATTAACATATCAATTAAATCTTAAACCAACAAAAATGAAACTTTACTAGAATAAGTTTGTACCCCCAAACATCTTTACCATGAAAATCATACCTTAAGGTAAATTTAATATTTTCTAACGCTACCGAGAAATAACTCTTCAAGAATTTAACCCTACCAGACAAGCAAAACTTGTCTATGTATCATGAAATTAAAAGAGCAGAAAATATTAATTAGCTTGCGTTGGTAAGATACATATCGTTATATTTAAATTTTATTTTGAAAATTATCTGAAACAAAACTTAAGGATATATTTTAGTTAAAAATAAGAATTAAAATACCTGTTTTATAACAACGGAATTATTTAAATTTGTTAAAAAAATCTCTGTTAAATCCCTTTTTGGAGAAACTTGCTCTACACTTGTAAAATGTATAAAACAATCAATTAAAAATTAACAATAATTAATACGAATCTTTCTGTTAGATTATTCTAATAAATAAAAAAAAATAATAAAATTTTATCACTCCAAGAAAACCGTTGACTTATCACAAAAAAGTTTAAAAAATATGCTAAATTGAATTTCTTCATGATATATCACTTTAAAATATGCCACATTAGTTAAAATATGCTAAATTAGCTATGGAAATTCTAAATTGGCAGTATTTTCAACTGAGCCATCAGACTTCCAGAATCTTGTTCCACATGAAGTTAGTCTTAAAGTTAGCCTCTTCATATAGCTGTTGAATTGTGAACAGGACTTTATAAACTAAGGGTTCACTTAAACACGTATAAAATTAATAAATGAAAGCATAACGATCGTGTAATTCTTTTTATTTCGGTAAATGGAACTAATAGTAAATTACTAACTTACAGCAGTAACCACTTGGGATCTGTATACCCAAACGGGTTGGATTCATATCTGCAGTTTTTCACAAAAACAAGACTGGCAAACGTTATAAATTCCATACTTAAGAAACATTCGGAAAAGATTTGAACTTTATTTTTTTTATATTTTTGTTGAAATCTTATGAAAGTTGATTAAAAAAAAAAGACTGCGACCTAGTTGGGTTGAGACTGACATTTGAAACAACAGGAGTTGGGATTTGTTTCCAGATTTGTGATGTCTGCAAATTATTAATTAAATTACACCATATTCATAACCTGCAATCACATATTGTACACCGAACGTGACATATTGTACACCGAACGTGGTGAGTGGGCGATTATGCTCATGTCTCACATTCGGGAGAACGCGGGTTCGAGTTCTCATAAAGCCATTCAGATTTGAGTTTTCCAAGATGTACCCAAATCATTCCAGGCAAATGCAGAGATGGTTTCTTCAAAAGGCCATCGCCGAATTCCTTTCGGTTCCTTGTCCCCAGTCCTTGCCCACTTCTAATTACCTTGACATTGACAAGGCGTAAAAGCGTAATAAAAGATCATATATTGTACGGGAAAGAAAGTTGGAAGCAGATGCCGTTTCTCTCGTGTCCAATTAAGAATACAAGCGAACTCAGAGTAGTGTTCGATCCCGGTAATTGTCATTGTACCTGTGGGGTATTATACTTACAGACTGTTGTAATGCTGTGTCTACGGCTGCGGTGGTGGTTTTACTTCTCGACCTTTACTTGAGTAGTAGCTTTTTCTTTCTCTAGATCAAATGTTTAAAATGTCCCTTCAGAAAACTGAAAATTGTTCGGGAATTAGGAATTTCTGCTTGTAGTTCATCTTATATCCTTTGCCGGGAGCCACTCATTGCTTAAGATTACGAATATACTGTGCAGGTTCAAAACTATAATTTGATCTGAGCGGATTAGAACAATTTAACATCAATTTAGAATTCAACAACAGGATTAATTATACAGATATAATTACTTGTTGAATCTTGCGTTGAGTCACCCTATTTCTTTTGTTGTCGACGTTTCAATTTCAACCTGGGAACTTTTTCAGGGCGTCTTCTGCATGCCGAATATGCTGCAAAGGCCTGTAAACAATCCAAGTATGCCAAAATACTACGAATGGAATATAACCGGCATATTGCAGCATATTTAGCAGGGAGAATATCACTGATGACGATCGTGTGTGGGAATTAAAACGTCAGCAACAAAACAAAAAGATTGATGTAGCGAAAAACACATGAAGTTATTACATCTGCATGACCTGACTGCTGCGAAAAGTATAAAATCTTGTCGTACTACCCGCTAATAAGGGAATGAAAAAATGCATATCTCTCCTTTCCATGTCTTATTGTCAAACATTGACTAATTTAAATTATGAGCTTAAAATGGAATGAACCTTAAAACACATGTAGTAACACTGAACTTTTAATAATACCTAAGTACGAAACTGATAGATAAAAATAATAATAAAAAATCTTGAATTGTCATACACAGAATATTTTGTCATTCAAAGACCTTAAACACGTAGGCTGCATCTAAAGACAATTTTAAAATACAGTACAAGATTATTCACCTATATAACGAA
>JARYHS010012272.1:0-20998 GCA_031002005.1 Vandiemenella viatica
GCGCATACTGGGAGCTTCTGGAACAGCATCCTTACAGAAGCAGTAGAAATTCGTCTCGCGTCTAACCTCGTCAACCGCGACAGCGGCTACCAGCTGAGTGAAGCCTGGACGCCAGTCATCAATACTATTCGCCGACAGCGCGACCGGGACGCATTACACGGCGCGTCCAGATCAACGGGAAGTTCGGTAGTAACATAAGTGAGCAATTTGTTACTCAGGCATTAATGATCAGCTTACGGGAAAGTTTTTGCCTTCTGATTTTTCCTTCTATGGAACGATGTGTTGATACGAGGCAGGACCCCGGCTACGATTGGTTACAAATCTGACCAATCACGTGGCAGCATGGCTCAATATGAGGCCCGCAATGGATCCGTGTTGACCCATCAGTTTGATAAACAATTTATGCTGAATGCTTTGTTTTATGATATCATCTTCGAAGGAGCGATGACTTTAAGCCCGTCCGCTACATGCCATGTAAAAAACGGACATCAAATCTAGCCTTAACTCCACCTTAGCATCGATTCAAGCCGCAACGAGATTTGACCCCTGCTACGACTGGTTCTACAGCCGACCAATCAGAGGTTAGCAGCGGTAATCTGGTCTAGCTCAGCAACTTCGCACGTTCCTGACCTCACTTCACCAGAAGATGGCGTCGATGATTCAGTGCGCCGAAATATCGTGTAACTATAACACTCATATAACTTGGCTAGTCACCCGAGAAAATTATTTATATAGCTGAATACTTCGATTTTGGAGTGGAAAATTACATGAAAAAATTCTTTACCGGCATAACACTTTTTAACATATTCAAACTCTAAGTAAGATTTTCTGGCAACAAACTTCATCATTTTCTAGCTGTTTATTCTCCTAAACATCTTTTAAAATGATGAAACATACTAATTTAGCAAAGTTATATGAAATCGATTATTACATATCCAAATCTGAGGTTAAGTTTTTCTACAAGTTGTTTAAATAAATTTATCTTCTGAATTTACTGTTTACTCTTGGACTATTGCTTTTATCAGATATGTTACTTGAAATTATTACCAAAATTGACTGTAAAAATGACTTTAAAATTGTGGTACCATATACCTCAACTAAGCTCGCTATTTTGGAAACTAATTTCGTTATGCAAAATTCTAAGATATGTTCCAGTTTATAAAATCCAACCCCTCACTCCCTTTACCCCATTCAATTTTTTCAAACATTCTTCATGCAAAGTTACAGTTTATATCCGATTTCGGTGGAACTTTGCAAACGTATACTTTAAAACAAAGATAAAAATACTATCCACATTTGGTTTACAAAAGCCCAATCACTTTTCCCTCTTTTATCACCACCCCTTTTAATTTCCAAACAGTTTTAAATCTCGTCAAAATCAATCCAGCTGTTTTTAAGTTATGCCAGAATATCCATAAAATAAATGTGTCCTAATGTCTCAACATGTATGTCAGATTTTAACTTGGACCTCAAACTTTCACATTGTGAAAACCCATTAAAAATCTGTATTTTCTGCACGATGCCAGAACAAACAGATATATTCCAAATACAGATTTATATATGTGGTATGTATTAATGTGTGAATGGTACAGGTTTTGTTTATCAAGCAGCAACTTTGTGATTAGTTTGGAATGCAGCTTGGACCAAAATGTAAACTGACATTCCATATCATAGCATCCGTATTGTTCGGATATATCAATTTTTAGTTTACTTCTGGAAATGACTGGTGCCAAATTAATGAAACTTGGTATACATCAGAAATATAAAAATAGTGAATGGGTAAATCAATCCTGATTAGACTGGGCAAGGCCAGGGAACTCTGCTAGTAATCTATAAAACATATAAATATTGCAATATCTTATATGTGAATGCAAGCTTTCCCGGCGAATGACAACAAATCTTCTCGGGTTTGTAGCCAGATTTTATTACAAAGCGACAAGCTTTCGACAACTAGCTCAGTAGCCATCTTCAGATCGATTACGTATCGGCGATTTTGCCGTTACGAATACCAGGCGTGTGTAGTATACAGTGTGAATGTGGAAAATCTTACATTGGACAGACCGTACGCACAATCAAGGGCCGTGTGGCAGAACATTAACACTACATTCGGCTTTTTCAGATGGAGAAATCTGCTGTTGCCCAACATGTAAATAGAAAATGGCCACAGAATGGATTTTGACAACGTGAAGGTGCTGACAAAGTGTTCATTCTTTTGGGAGTCCGTGGTTAAAGAAGCGATAGAAATATGGTTACATGACAACCTGGTTAACCGTGACATGGGTTATTTGCTGAGCAACGCTTGGAAACCAGGGTTATCTATACTGTGCGGGCCACGTTCCCTGATTGCCGGCGATCCAGTGGAGTGTGGACAGCCAAGTGAGAGGGCGCCAATCGAATAATCAGGGCGCGGTCTCGACGACTTCCTAAGTGTGGTACCTATTGGTTGTTTGCCACAACAACTAGACTCCAGCAGTTAAGCAACGTTGAGCGTGGTGAGAACTTGGATGGGTGACCAACGCCTCAGCCAATCACAGTGAAGCGGGACTGCGAGTGTCGTGAGGTTGCTAAGCGACACCAGTAAACGCCTGGTATTCGTAACGGCAAGATCGCCGATACATAATTGACCTGAAGATGGCTACTGAGCTAGTTGCCGAAAGCTTGTCGCTTTGTAATAAAATCCGGCTGCAAACCCGAGAAGATTTGTTGTCATTGCAATATCTGTTAACACATCTACAGTTATCTTTCCTGTGAATAATTAACTTTAGTTAATTTTGGTTTTAAGACTTTTTTTTACCATCAAAATTTTCAAATCCCACATTTTAAGAAAACAGTGAGCAGTTTTCCTACAACAGTGCTCAAATTAACACTGTTAAAATAATATATAATGTACAATCAATCATACAATTGTACTTACCACTCATTTCTTGTGCCAATGATCGCAATGTGAGTAACTCTTTCATGATGGGTGATTTTCCCCCTTTCTCCCTCTCCAATATGAACGAATATTGGTCCACTTCAGACGTCTTTAAATAAAACAATAACAAATTAGAATGATGCATTTTAAAGTAATTGTTATTGGAATTTTAGGACAAGTGTACATCTGGATCATAAACTTTCTAATGATTAAATTATTTGCTGTAAACAATTACACTGCAAAATGTGAGAGACAAAATTTAAAATTGAGGTAAGAAGTTGTAAAACAATTAAAATTTGTCTGACTGGCTATTTCAAAGGTTGTCCAGACAACAATAATGTAAATCTAGTAAAAATATATTCAGCTGAATGTATGGAATGATTAACTATTAACAGTCTACCTATCCAGGTTATGAACGTTTTTGAAGCTGATCAGATTCAAGACGAAAATTCAATTTTTTTTTTCAATATTGACTGTCATTATTTAAATAAAAGAACAGATCACCCACAAAAATTCTTCAAAAGTGTCAGTATCGTTCTCTCACTGATTTTCTCCACAAGTAATGGAAATTATCCTCATACCATATGGTTTTTTTTTTTTTTTTTAATTGCTTCAGCAACTTGTGCCAGATCTTGGTTTGCCCTGAAGCAATATTGCTAGAACAAACTAAATAAGACTGAAGTTCACACACAGAGAAGGATATGATTACATGCTTACTGCTTTTTAGAGATGGAAAAGATTAACAAACTGTCTCGCACAAATAATTCACATTTTCATTAGTATACTTCCCAAGTTCATTATTCCTAACAGTGGGATTTTAGTATTTCTTCCATAATTACCCAAAGGCATAGAATGAGCAATAACTGTAACAAAATCTTGCTGTAACAACATTTTGGTTTTCTGAATAAGTCATGAACTGTTAGGCTATCTATGTACAGCATTCCCTTATATTGTCCTAAAGCACATACAAAATAAAGAAAAATACAGAAACCATCACTCATCATAGATGAAAGCAGATGAGCTGTGACAAATACACATATGTTACAAATTTTTGTATTACCCTAAATCAAAGTTACAGGTGATGCAAGGGTATGAGATGTGTATACAATGAGACATACCACACAACTTTCCCCATCCATCCTTATTTTCATTGCCTAACTACATTTTCACTGTTACGTTTATCACATAATACATAGGTGTTTGTTAATGACTTTTAAAAATTTCACAAATGGATCGACATTTATCTCAGAGATCTCCGAGATGAGGTGCTTGTTAAATAATGGTTTAAATTAAATAACCAATGACTAATTTTGTGAACTGTGCATTTATTGTATTCAAAGACAGCCACATTGTTGGATAGTTGGTCTTGCTAATAATTAACTTACATAGCCTATTTTTTGGCTCATTCAGAGTTGGATTTCCAGCCAAATGCAAAACTGATCATTTCCACAGATCTCACGATCAACTTTATATTTAACAGAGACATAGGTATTGTGACAAAATAGGAAGCTCTATGCCAGATAAGCTAATGGTTGTAGTAAAGTGATTTCATTCAGCCCTACTCATCCAACATAGATCTTCTCATCCTATTAAGCTACAAAACACTCAACCAGGTATATGCAGTGGCATGGAACTTTTCAAAGGGAAAACTTGTTCTCAGCTGTTGTGATCTTGAGCACAGCGCAGAAGGGGATGCAGAAATACCTGCACTCAAGATTTGTTTAAGATACTGTTTTCTGAAATATCCTCAAGTAGCATGGTAAATTTAATATGTGATACAGTGGCTGTCCCAGTGTAGCAAACATATAATTGTCCCTAAATCACTGCAAGTAGAAACTGACTGACACTTTATTCTTACTGACCAATAACTATGTGCTGCTAGAGAGCGTGTGGGAGGGTGCTTGAATTGGCTTATAGAAAGCTTTCGTTGTTCTCTAATGTTATTGTCATCAACTCTGGCTAGTGGGGATTCAATTTATGTAGCGGGGATGGAGGCAGGGAGAGGACAGAGGGCAGGAAAAATAATGACTGGGTATTATCTTAAACTGAGACCACGAGGATACCATGTGCCCACTTTGTAGTGGCAGGCAAGCTCCAACCTTCTGAGTTCAGAGAAGCTGCTGCTTTTTGGGAGGATTCTGATAGCACAGACCACAAAACAACAATTAAAATTATCAGTGTCAAGGGGAGATGGCGTGGACAGCTACTGAATACTGTCTGTCAGTGGCCATTCATTCTTACGACTAGTAGACTGGTGGTCTAACCTACACAGGATGCCAGGCAGTGTTTTCAAGTTAGCTGGTACATTAAATGGGTATGGGCAAAGCTCCATCGACAGGGTTGGTGAAAGTGGTGGAGGAGTGGTGTATGTTGCACATGTCTGATGGGAAAAGGAAGACTGTTTGTGGACTAGGAGTTGGCTGAGGTTGGGAGGCCTGCTGAAACAAGTTCTGGGAAGGGCAGGAAGGATTTTGGGAAGACGATTTCTTTTCTGGTCTGGCACAACCCCCTTCCATGTCTGGCTGTCACTCAGAGAGTTAGTAATAAATCAATAATACAAAAATAAAATGGCTGTTTGTTGTACATTAAGTATGAGTTTGTACCGTATATAAATTTGTAGGCAGAAACAGATGATAGCGGCAGCATTTGCCCAGATGATTAATAAAACCAGTAAAACTGCAAGGCCAAGTGCAATTCCACAGACATATGACTGATACTTGAGTATCATTTATTTGAGTTACCTGTGAGTATGATACCCATATGAAACTCAGTATCACAGTGTGAAGTGATACAATCTCTTCAATCTGCCTATACATATGGCGAGTGTCATTCTAGTAAGGGAGATATGAAGCCTGATATGGCTTTTACCTCGACATTCCCTGTCCCCCCCCCCCCCTCTTCTGGTGCCACGTAGCTTTTTTACCCTATTATTTCCAGAAGACTGTTTTGTACTGTTTTCTCTTAACAGACTATCATAAAAATTACTACAAATTTAGTGAACGCAACCGATATTTGCATTATGTACTTTCATATAATTGTAAGATTCTGAATGAAATGTTGACCCCAATGTTCATTTTACCATCTCCTGTAATATATTATCTCAGACACTGCCAATATATTGATAGTCTACTCCTTAGGCATTCTCCCACTTTTCCCCCCACTACCTAGATAGTCATTGGGTGACGTTCTGTGTGTGCATACGTATGGAGACTAATGGTCCATTTATCTACTACTGAACAAGCCATTTGCCGAAATATTGTTTATTTGTTTGTCCACCTAATTGTTTTCTTTCATTGCAGCCGTCAACTTTGGTATGTTAATTTCCCTTTCCTCCATTATTTATAACGCCTAGAAGATGCTTCCATTTACCTTAGTTTTATCATTGATGTCTACTAATATAACATTAATAGCCTGCATAGTTGGAGGCCACTGACGGACTCATTCTTCTTCTACGAAGATGGGCTTATTGATTGACCAGATATATAGGAGCAATGGTAAGACTTCTCTGAGTGATTAATTATATCTTACATTCTTTATCACTGTCACAACACAATTGCAATGTATTTTTCTATCTAATGATGCATTTTTATGGTATTTGTGGACTCGGAAAAATATAAAATATTGAGATAAAAGAATAATTTATAATCCCTGTAATAATCAGGTAGCTATAATGAGACACATATTGGTTAAAAAGGATTTGAAAGTATGCTGTACTCTAACCCGATAATATGCAATTTGTATGTACAGGAAGCACTAAAGGAAGTATATGAACGTGGTTTAAGTATTCAGGGTTAAATAATCAGTATGCTATAATCTGCTGATGACACTGTCACGTTAGCAGAACAGAACAAGGATACTCAATGACATGGACAAAATATTGAGGAAAGAATTTGGAATAAAAATAAACGACAGCAAGGCAAAGTCATGAGATGTAGCAGGAATTATAGGGAATACAGAAGATTAAATAAAAAAAAGGATCAGATGTAATAGGAGAGGTGAATTCTGTTAATACAAAGTAAACTTACAACTAACTGCCAAAGCAGTATCGATGATAAAAGCAGAAAACACTAAGAAAATCTTTTAGTTTCAAATAGTTATCTAACATTCAGAAATAATTTTTTATAGCTCTATGTATGGAGCACTGAAAACTGTGACAGTTAAACATGGCGTAAAGAAGGGAAAATGAAGATTTTGAAATGTAGTCCCATAGAAGGATGCTGAAAATTAGGTGAAAAGTATGAATTGAACATCTTTTGGAAAGCATGGATGTGAAAAGAAAATGCATAAGTAATTCACAGAAAGAAAATGCAGTACAGTGGGTCACATTTTAAGACATATGGGATTGGTTAATTTGTTAGTGGAGAAAACAGCTGAAGGAAAAAAACTACAAAGCAAGACAATGATTAGAATATATAAGGCAGATAAGGCAGCATATGGATAATAAGAAGTTTGTTGAGATGTAAAGGTAAGCTGAAGAAAGACAAAGGACTGTGTCAAACCAGTAAAAAAAAAAAAAAAAAAGTGGAATTTCTGGAACAAGGAATGAAGTTTAATTGTCTTGGAATATAATTTGATGATAAACACATTTGGGCATGTGGAAAGGAGATCTTTCCAAAGACCTTTAGTTACTGCAAAAGGTAGTGAGGTGATGCACAAGGAAATCAAGGTATAATACTGTGTTAAGTTGCAATATAGTTCTGCAGTATGGGACTCAGATTAAGGATTTCAAATGTAGGAGTTTGAGGAGGTGCAAATGAAGTTAAGATTTGGCTCTAGAAATTACTGCACAATACAATCAGTAACTGATATGATAAACAAGCTGGAATGGGATCCACTGGAAGACAGGAGTAGGGTGATGAGAGTATTGGGTGTGTATAAGGCTTATATTGCCGATGAGAAGTGGCACAATGTTAGTAGAAGAATTAAGAGTGGTGCAGGAAATGAAACTGTTACAGGCACGATGATGTGGGAGGATTTCAATTAATAAATAAGGGGATCAGGAATTGGAATAAATTACCTAGAGCGGTGATGAATAATTTATGAAAAACACTGAAAGAATTTAAAGCTCAATTAGTAGAGGCCAAAAGTAGGCAGGTACAGGAAAGAAGGAAAATGGGTACACAGGGAAATTGCCACCACAGTGGGTGCTTCATCACAAACCAGTTAAGCATGTATGCCTTGGACACACACACACCATGATCTTCGCTTACTTAGTGTCTTTCAGTGACAGCTATAAGAGGATCTGGACAGGATATCTAATTGGGTAGGTCAACAGAGGGAATTATGTAAACACAAACTTTTAACATTCTATATTTTGCATATGTTTAAGAGATATAAATTGCTGAAAACAACTCGCATAAAACTTGAACCAACTGAAGCATTTACAAAATAGTAGAGAAACAATATGCAGAACAAGATCCATTCAAAAAAGGGTATAATATTTTAAAATAAATATCCTAAGGAATTATTTAAAAGCAAATTAGAAACAGATCTTGAAATGAAGTGTTATATGACGTATTTAAATTTCTGAGGTCTTAATGAGAAAAGGGCATATTTAACATTGTAACATGTCCAATTCTGTGTTATCATTACAAAAAACCTGTTCATTTCATACTTGTAATGGGCAGGGACAAATTTTATCAGAAATATGAAAGATTATTCAAATTTCTCATAAGTTGTACATCACACCGAGGATTTATTCTAGAGCATGATACCACTACAAAAACTTTCCAGCAGAAAAATCTACGACTTTAAACTACACATGACGTATCTACCACGGGTGTGGCTACAAATGTTACCAATTGGACCTGCATCGACAAAGGGCTTTCCTGGGAGGAGGCAGGCCTAATGCTTTTAAAAATAAATGTATTTTTGCATATCAACATTTCATAGATAGTTGACTGGGAAGAATTTAGATCACTTCCTTCATCAGGAAAATCAAGAAATAGTAAATAGTGAATAGTTTATATAAAATGTCAGAAATTGAATTGTATCTAACTTGAAGGCATCTTTTCGTTTCATTATAGAGCAACAAGATTGCTGTTACTATTTATACTGCTGATTATTCTTCTGAAATGTGGACACTGTATCAACATTATGAGCAGGTATGTAGCAAATGGAAGTTAATTTAGTATGGATGTTCTACAGAGTTTTTTATCTTTATAGTTTGCTCCAGATGTTATGCCTATTTTCTGATTGATGGCTTAGTAGATATGCGTTTGTTAGTACCTAACTTTCCATGAGCAGTATGTTTTGTTTTAATGTACCAAGAAAGTTTGGTCTGATCAATGCTTTTAATAGTAAATTAATAATAACACTGGATATTGGTAGAAGGATTAGGAATTCTAAATGGATGGAAAGAGATGACCATAATCATAAGCTGGCACTTGAATTCAGACAAAAGGGAGTGGGAGACTTTTTTTTTGTAGGTGAGAGTCAAGAGACTGGACTATATTACCAAGGGAAATAATAGTTTACCAAAAACACCGAAGGAGTTTAAAGCAGCCATTCGTAAAGGGCAGGTACAGGCAAAGGAAAAAATCAAGATGTGGGAAGGTGGGAGTGTAGGGATATTGACACCAGAGTGTGTTTGCTCCATCCCAATTGAAATTAAATTAATTTGGTCTTAGGATTTATTATCTACTTTATGAAAACTCAAGTAGAATATTTTATTATTGGGTGTACTGCTTATATCATTTTAGCAGTTGTGGTTAGGTTTAAATGCAGCCTGAATCACAAAGGTAAAAAATTACTTTGCAGCTACTTTTTTGTTTGTTTCCTATGTTACTTTTGATTAAACAAACTATACCTTTTATTGTATATAATGTTGACAGAGTAGCTGGTTGAGATTTATGGTATACTTATCACATGACTTTGTTGGAGATGCCATTGCCATAATTTTCCTTAAATTTTTAAATCTACTAAAACTGGTTTATATACACACCTTGGATGAATTAGCAGAGAATTCATTAAAAAGGTAATTGATTTCTATTTCTGGATTGTTTAAATGCTATTCATGAGTTCAGGTAGTACATTAAAGAAATCAGCTGATGGGTTGTAGTTGACACAATATTTTTAAGTAGGTCTACTGTATACATTTTCATTTTAAGGTTTCCTAGGTTTTTTTTTATTATTTAGGAATTTGTTTTTTCAGCAGATCATATGGAATTAATAGGTAGTGATTATAACAGTTCATACAATTCATCGGGGTGTAAGGGTTTGGGAGAGGCTATACTAGCCTTTTCCAACCAAATGTCAACCTCTCCTTCACGTGGTGCACCGTTTGCACGAACGAGGCTCTGGCGACTGAAAGATTCCCGGTATAAGGAATCACCCACTGCTTGCCAACGGCCTCTGAAAGGAGGGCGGAAGAGTGGGGAGCGGTTCAGGGCACCCTTTTGCCCTTGGGGTTGGAAACAGCCCCTAAAAGTGGATGAATCAGAAATGATCAAGAGAAGGCAACAGGAAACCACTGCATTAAAGACCCAAAGGATATCCCAAGGACATGTAATCCTCTCAAATTACATATATCTTGATGGCTTCTTCCTGGGTAAAATATTCCGGAGGTAAAATAGTCCCCCAATCGGATCTCCGGGTGGGGACTGCTCAGGGAGGAGTCATCAGAATAGATAGAAACATTCTACGAGTCGGAGCGTGGAAAGTTAGAAGTCGGAATAGGGCAGGTAGGTTAGAAAACTTAAAAAACGAGATGGAACAACTTAAGTTGGATGTTGTTGGGATTAGTGAGATTAAATCAAAGGATACACAGGATTTCTGGTCTGGGGAACACAGGATAATTAGCACACAAGATGTCTATGGAGTCACTGGTGTAGGATTTGTAATGAACAAGAAAGTAGGGAAACGGGTGAGTTATTATGAACAGTTTAGTGACAGGATTATTTTGATGAGGTTAGAAACTAAGCCCGTCCCAACCACATTAGTACAAGTTTATGTGCCAACGTCACAGGAAGATGACGAAGAAATATAAAAAATATACGCTGAAATTGAAGAATTAATCCAATATGTGAAGGGGGAGGAAAATCTAATAATCATGGGTGATTGGAATGCAATAGTGGGAGAAGGAAAAGAGGGGAATACTGTAGGAAGTTTTGGTCTAGGAGAAAGAAATGAGCGAGGAAGCAGGTTGCTAGAATTTTGTGAAAGATATAAGCTAGTAGTGGCAAACACACTGTTTCAGAACCATGCAAGAAGAATATACAGCTGGAAACGTCCTAGGGATACAGGCAGATATCAGCTAGATTATATCGTGGTCAAACAGAGATTCAGGAATCAAGTTCTAGACTGTAAAGCGTACCCAGGAGCAGACATAGACTCGGACCATAATTTGATAGTAATGAAGTGCAGGCTGATATTCAAGCGAATAAGGAAGCAGTATAAGCAGAACAGACTGGAAGTGAATAAACTGAACCAATCTAGCACAAGAGAAAAATTTGCAGAAATGGTAGACTTAGGTCTAAGAAGTAACTCTGAAAGGAGATCAAACAAGGACGAATGGAATGCATTAAAGACCGAAATAATGAAAGCTGGTAAAGAAACATTAGGTTTTAGGGAACAAACTGCACGAAAACCTTGGATCACAGACGAAATTTTGGAGCTGATGGATCAGAGGAGAAGGTTCAAAAATGCTCAGGATGAAGCAGGAAGAGAGCAGTACAGGCAATTTAGAAATCAAATAAATAGGAAATGCAAAATAGCAAAGGAAACATGGCTACAAGAAAAGTGTGAAGAAGTAGAAAATGAAATGGTTGTAGGTAAAACAGATGTTGCATATAGACAGATAAAACAGAAAATTGGAGAAATGAAGAAAAGAGGTATGAACATTAAAGCTGCCGATGGGAAACCTCTTAAGCTCAGGAGATAGATCTAACCGATGGAAAGAATACATTGAGAAACTGTATGTTGGGGACGACTTGAACAATAGTGTAACGGAAAAGGAAGGCGATGTCGACATTGATGACTTGGGAGATCCTGTTTTGAGGACAGAATTTAATAAAGCTCTGAATGACTTGAAAGCAAATAAGGCAGTTGGAATTGATGAGATCCCTGCAGAACTTCTTAAATCCCTAGGAGAGGAAGGAATAGAAAGATTATTCAAGCTGATATCAAAAAGTTATGAAACAGGAGAAATTCCAACTGATTTTAATAAAAACATCTTCACCTTTCCAAAGAAAGCACAAGCCGACAAATGCAAGAATAATCACACCATTAGTCTAACAACACATGCTTCAAAATTACTGATGAGAATAATATACAGAAGGATGGAAAGGATAGTAGAAGAGATAGTAGGTGAAGATCAGTTTGGGTTTAGGAAAAATTGCGGTACAAGGGAAGCAATTCTGTGTTTAATACTTGAAGGGGGGGATCAAGAAAAACAAAGATACTTTTATGGCATTTGTTGATTTAGAAAAAGCTTTTGATAATGTTAGGTGGGACAAGATGTTCAAAATTTTAAAGAAGTCAGGTCTAAAGTATAGAGTATTCTTCTATCTCGATAAACTATATAAGAATCAAGTGGCTGTAATAAAAGTAGAGAATCACGAGAGACATGCATCGGTTAAAAAGGGTGTGAGACAAGGTTGTAGTCTATCCCCGTTAATATTCAACTTGTATGTAGAAGAAGCAATGAAGAAAGTCAAAGAAAAATTTCCATGCGGCATAAGTTTTCAGGGAGAAAAAATCAGTATGCTACGATTTGCTGACGACATTGTCTTGTAAGCAGAGAGGGCTGAGGATATTGAGAAGTTATTGAATGGCATGAACAAAATACTGAAGGAAGATTTTGGACTGAATATAAATCAAAGTAAGACAAAAGTGATGAAATGTAGCAGTAATGATACCAATAGTAGCAGATTAAATATAAAAATAGGATCGGATGCTATAGGAGAAGTGAGTGAGTTCTGTTACTTGGGAAGCAAAATTGCGACCGATGGCCGAAGCAGGAGGGATGTTAAAAGCAGAATAGCACTAGCTAAAAGAGCCTTCATGAAAAAGAGAAACCTTTTAGTTTCAAATATTGATCTAGGGATTAGAAAGAACTTTTTAAAACTCTTTGTGTGGAGCACAGCACTTTATGGTAGCGAAACATGGACTTTAGGAATACCGGAAAGAAAGAAAATTGAAGCAATTGAAATGTGATGCTACAGAAGAATGCTGAAAATTAAGTGGACAGACAAAGTAAGAAATGAACGAGTTTTGTAAATGATGGGTGAGAAAAGGAGTTTGTGGAATAAGCTTACAGAAAGAAGAGACAGGCTGGTAGGTCATATTTTGATACATGCTGGATTGGTTAATTTGTTAGTGGAGGGAACAGTCGAAGATAAGAACTGTCGAGGAAGACAGATATTAGAATATATGAAGCAGATAATTGAGGACGTGGGATGTAATGGGTATGTAGAAATGAAAAGGCTAGCACAGGATAGGAAGGGATGGAGGATTGCATCAAACCAGTCGAAAGACTGAGGACAGCTAAAAAAATTAAAAAATTCATCATTAATCTTGAAATGAATTAGTTTAAATGGTTTGTTCATGCCTGAAATAATCTGTTTTCGGGTAATATCTAGATCGCGATACCGCTGCAACCACTTACCGCCTCCCGATGTAAACACTTCCCGATGGAGAGAGTATGACGTCACTGTGTTTCCGTGAGTGACGTGTTCAGCCTTCGATCGATTTGAGAAATTCACGTTAGGCCATAGAACGTAACCAATACTACTACTAATAATAAAAAAATTACGGATTAAAAAAGTTAAAGAAAATTATTACTTGCACTGCCGGTACGCGCAACATAGCCCAATTGGCTAATGTATACAACGTTCCAAACTAATAATTGTTATCGTTCATTAGCGTTAACGTTATTAGTCACAATTCCTTTGATTTGTATTTGATTCCGTTCTTCTATGTTTCGTCACGTGGCTGAAATTGCTATTAAAATCATTCATACGAAATAAAATATTTATAAAAACAAGATTTCGCCAATGGTTGTTTGCGTTTAGGTTGAAACGCAGCCTGGACCATACTAACAATGATAGATACGATTTGGAAATTGGGTTTCAGCAATATCGTGTGAGACGGTTACGTTTCACTATGCATTAAGATGTAAATAGCGATAGATACGACATTAGGTATCCGCAATAAGCTGTTTGATAGTTACGTTTCAGTGTGGTCCAGGCTGCATAAAAACCTAATCGCAAATGAATTTATTCCTGTAATACAGGTGCAAAATTAATGATTTCTCGATATAAGACGTATTAGTGATGGACTACTTTCCGTGGAAGGCCCCGTTAGTGACATTTAAAGCTGCGAGCGGAACGTATACGTCACATTCAGCATCGTAGTGACGTCATACTCTCGCCATCCGGAAGTGTTTACATCGCGAGGCGGTAAGTGGTTGCAGCGGTATCGCGATCTAGATATTACCCCTGTTTTCTACCCATCTTCTGCTAGCAACATTTCTAGCTGTGCCCATGGTATAAACATGATGTGCAGCATGATGTGTCAGTAGGGTACAAAGTTGTTATAGTGTTATGCTCTGGAACAATAGAACCGAACTGTCTTAATAGTCTGAAATTTGATACATACATTCCTTATGCAGTAATATTTGAGAAAAAAATGTACATTAAAGTCACCAAATATATACTAATAGGAAATAGTTTACTTTGTGATCTACGTCATAACTAACATGCCGCTTATGAAGTTACTAATACTAACTAAATTCCTCATACATTATTCTATAACAAGAATATTCTGGTATAGAGTGCATTTCAACCTAATAATACTCTCGAATAATACTGCTACTACAAAGTTAAACTACGTAAACACACATAAACACATTAAATACCTCACGAATTACATTTCAGGTAGTAACAATATTGTTTATACCACGATTCATAGTTCTTGTAGCATAAATTAGTACAATTTATTTCATGATATACTTTCAGTATGAATTGTAATTGGGATAACGCAGCTGCAGTAATACATTCACTATATCGTGATGTAAAATTAACCCCATTAATGCTTGATGTGTGCATAGATTCATAGAATATCTCTGTATTTAAAAGACTTAGGTTATTTGCTGAGACAGTAATATGGGGATTACTGGAGATTGTGATTCCGCTAGGAAGTGGTGTCCTCATACTGCAGTAGTCAAAAACAAGGCACCGCTAGAAATACTTTCCGAAATGTATTTAACAGTGTCAAGCTGGTCCATGCTGTATTAAACCTAATTTCTGCTTAAAAATAATGGTCCAGGCTGTGTTACAACAGAATTTCTGCATGAAAATAATATGTATTGTGTTTGACTATAGTAGCATTATGATGTCATTAGTGAATGTTGTAGCAGAATCGTGATCTCCAACAGACCTCTAATATGCTTACACACAGGTCAACTAGAAATTGTACTTCCACTGTAAGTATGTTCCTCCACATGACTAAGCATGCATTAGTCAATTGCAAGACAAATTATTTTCAAGCAGTACTTAGGTTGTAATCCAACCTGGACCATTTTAGCAGTCAAGCATGGATTATAGGCTAATTAAATAAGGTCATTCTGATCAAGAGTGTATTACAACTTAATTACTGCTTTAAAATATTTGTCTATTTGTCACTGACTGCCTACTATAGGTTTTTTTTTTTTTTTTTTTTTTTTTCCTGAGATGGATTGTGGTTACAGCGAAATCATAAACTCCAGTTAACCCACACATGGCAGCCAACATTCTACATGCTAGCATCAAAAATATTTACTAAAGGTTGCTAGTGATCGGATGGCATTGTCACTTAAGGTTACTTTCTTGAGGCATTATGTATAAAATCTTTAATTTTCCTCGAATGGTAGGACATAAATAACATGTGCGTCATATTTCAGACTTATAGGCCAATTCCTTGTGTTCAGCTTTATTATCCTGTAACCCGAACACCCACAAAATAACGAAACATGTTTTTAAACCACAACTTGTATTGTTCATTTTTCTAACTTTCGAGCATATAATAGCGACAAACTCAAGGATTGCTAATGATTATGAACAATGTATTTACTCTTTCGCTCTCTGTGCTTCCCACTGTCTTCTTTCTTCAAGTGTTGACCCTTGAGGGGGATTGGGGCGATCCAAGTTAGCGAAAGCTCTTAAGGCTCGCGTGAAACGAGGGTACTCTTTCGTCATTTTGAAGCTTTACAGCTGAAAATACAGAGAAAAGCACAATTTAAATTTAGGAATTTGGATTCCGTTTGTTTTCTAACAAACATTACATTCGTGGCATTATTGAGAAAAAAAATACAGCTAATACGGTTATAATCAATGATAACTTGCCTAGATCAGTCTAATGTTTTTCCTTTCAACATATAATACACTGACACGAATAACAACGACAATTAAAAAACAATTGTGCAACCTAACCCATTTCTCGTTTTGACAGATTCCCATAACCCATCCAACACGCATACCACAGCACAACAGTACTAATAAAGTAATCTATGACCACAGAGTTACAATTTGTAACTTGTACAATGGCCAACAATATTTCGTTTACCGTATAACACAGAAAAACTGTGAGAACTAAGTCCACGTCGGATTACGTTGGAATAAGAGTATGTGAAATTAATTAATTTCGTTACAAAAGTAAATAAGATCGAATGTGCAGGTATGTGTTTGTTAGAGAAGTAAATAAATTTAAACTCAATTACCATGTTGGCTACACTTGTTTTTACGATTTGTTTTTGTTTACAGGTAGTGATTTCACACACGTGAGGTTCATATTGCACGCATGGAGGAATTCCTTCCTCCATGATTGCACGTATATTGCACTGTAACATTGTCTCTGACTGCAAAAAGAGTTTTAGGGTGGTAATTGAATGATTCCCACGATTGACTTCAAAAGGGCAATTTATGACAATAAATACATTCTGGCAAATTTCTCTAATTTGGAACAAAAAACTTTTTGTATCTACTAAACGATGGTGCTTTCACCTAAAGAATCGGGATCCTTCATTTCGAAACATGCAGTGCATGTTTCGATTATAGAAGATGGTGTTGAAGCCCTTGCCAAGGAAGTAAGTTATGCCAGATAAAATAATAGTATGTATACTTCCTAATAAACGTATTTCAACAATCGATCAACGTTTCAGAATAGGACAGATTGTTAAATAGATAATGTTATGCTGGAATTTATAGATAAATCGTTGTTGCCATCTGTTCAAGATAAAGTAAATAGAAATTATCGTAGTTTTTATGTTTGTTATTGATATGAGTCCTGTAGTGGAATCCCGATACGATTTTCACAGAAACGATTAATATTCCTAATTCAACACCGCTATTTGCTTAAGATACTGTAGCATTTGTCACTTTTCTTTGTCAGCAGTCTCTTTCGACTGGCTTGAAGCAATCCTTCAATGTCTTGAGCTAACCGATTCATTTCAAAATTTGCTTCGTATATTCTGATGGTTGTCTACCTCTTAAGTTCCCTCCATCAATAAATTAACCAATCCCACACATCCTGAATGTGACAAACTTCATGGTTTCCCCAAATCAGCCCAGGCGAATGTCGGAATAGTTTCTTCAAAAACTTCATGGCCGAATTCCTTCCCGTTCCTTGCCCCCCCCCCTCCCATTTCTTTTTCGTCTCTAATGAAGTCGATGAGGCGTTAGGGTATATATTAAAAAAAAAAAAAAATACCCGAACCCCAGCCTATTATTTCCAAAAAACATTCATTTCATACTTTTATCTGCCTGCTTGATTTTCAGCATCCTTTTAGGGGGCGTCTATTAATTACGTGAGGTGAAATGGGAGGGGGGGTATAGCGATATTTCACGAAACCTCACCAAGGGGGAGGGGAGGGTCAACGGAAATCTCACGTGTGAGATTTTGAAATTCTTGTAGAATGGTAGAGCTAACAAAAACAGGTCTCAATTGTTGCAAGGTCCATTCGTAAGGGAGGGGGGGAGGAGGTCTCCGTCATAATCTACAAGGGGGGGTCCGACCAAATCTCACGAAGTCTCACCAGAAGGGGGGTGGGGAGAGGGGTCCAGAATTCCGGAAAAAACACCTCACGTAATTAACGGACGCCCCCTTACAGCACCACATTTCAAATGCTTCAATTTTACTCTGGTAAATTCAATGCTTCACTACCATAAGGTGCTCTGTCACACATGTACGGTTTTAGAAAGTTCTTTATCAATACTAGAATAATATACTTCTCTTTTTCGAAAAGGTGTTGCTTATCGATATTGATCAACAAAAACAAAAAATCCAAGAATTTAAATTTGTGGGTACTTGCAGGCTTAAGATTCGAGGCTGGTTGTGGTTATGTTGAAATGTTGGATTGACCACAAGGAAAAGTTACTAATGGTATAGATTAATACTGTGCAGTTTCTTTATACATGCTGCCTTGTAGATTTATAGGTATTGACTACATTATTCATTGTAGTGGTATCGTATACTTGTAACTCTTACTTATTCAGAGGCTGAAACATTAGAATCCCCGGCCAGAGCTACCAACTACGGAAACTGTGATTTGTATTTATCTACTCATAAAACATTTTATATAGGCATTAAAAAATTCCAAAGTTGATTCGACGCATTTGAAACTAAATATGTTAATAAAATGTTACGCTCAGCATGAACCCGATTTATTTTCTAAAATATAATATACCAAAACTAGTCAAATTTTTAACAGAAACCTATTTATTATATACCGGAATTGGTTACTTTGTTCTGTTAATAATCTAGCAATTGTTAATATCTCACATTAAGTACAATAAAATTGATTTAAAGAAGATTTACATTGTAAATAAGTACTCGACTGTGTGTTTGTAAAGGCCCGTTTACACCATGGAGGAATCCATGGTTCACTCAGGCTCCGCCCAGGTAAAAAATCGCTATTCACGTATTCCAATGGGAGCATTCTACACTACGCGGTCCGCTCAGGTCAGGGCAAGGCAGGTCAAACTGAAGATCGCGTCGCCACCGTTCAACAACGGTCAAGACCTGAGCTGAGCTGACCGCTAATGTGAACGTGCAACGGTCAGGTCAGGTGAGATCAAATGGACGACAAACGTCTGAAAACTATGCTCGTAAGCAATAATAAAGAGTAATAAATAATAGATATATATTTTAACGGTACGTTATTTCTGTTTAGTATTAAGTCGGCAAACCTTAATATAAATTAAAATATTATTACACATTTTAGTACTGCCTAGATACAGATCCTGTACCCGAATCAAAAATAATAATAATAATTGTGAATTTGAATCAAAGGCTTTTGTACGAGCGTTAACACACGAACAAAGAATAGGTATTTGTAAAATAGAGTTTCTCTCGCTCATCCTGAAATTCACACTCTACATGGCATGAAATTTTATCCTTCCGTAAATAATTGTGCAAAATACATGTTACTGAAATTATATTACCAATTAATCCCGAAGTAAAATTAATATTTCTAAAATAAAATCTAAAATATCAAAAGCAATTCCCGCCACTCGTCCCACACGGCATAGCCGGTAGTTAGCATTATTTTTTCTCTTGATCTGTTTGCGCTTGAAACTCTGGATGCACCCAGAACCATCCTCTTTTTGATCTCGACGTATTTTTAGGCTCTTGATCCAAAATCATGGAATTTAATTGATGTTGGGGTAGAAAACGGCATTGTTCACCATGAGCGTCTGAAATGAAATGGCCTCGTCTACGACTATATCTGACCTGACTTGACCGGTAGTGTGAACACGGCCGGCGTATGGGGGGGGGAGGGGGGTGAGCGTGTCAAAAGTACCCGGGCCCGCCGGCTGATGGGGGGCCCCGATCACCAGCTGTAGGGGCCCCAGGACCGAGAATCAGCCCATTGTGGTTCGGCCAGATTGTAGAGCTAAAAAAAAACGTCGCCCATTTTACCCCGGGCCCTATCCTGGATCGTGAGCTGAGCTGACCTGTGAATGGGCCTTAATAATACACACAGTAGCTGCTACTGTCATCTTGCTTATGTATCTGGAAACGATTATGCAACTATAGCCGACTCTGATACGATCGACAGGGAGCTATTGTGGCCGTGCACTGTAGCCGACTTTGAGTCTCGACAGCGTTTTTTTTTTTTTTTTTTGCCGCTAACAGTGTGTCAGTAATTTTGTGCGAATATTTTAAGAATTTCAAAATTTTGCGTAATGAACTCAGCTACCATGTACTTTTTGGAAAGTCCCGGCCTGAAGGCGCATTGTAGAAACCGTTCGTGTTAGTTTAATTCAATGTTAGAAAAATGGAATTTATTAGGAGATTTCCACCACCCACATGCTGATTCGGAGAAGAATTCTTAGAAATTTCTGATTATTACAGACTGAGCCCGGAAACATTTCAGTATATTTTAAATACTACAAAGCCTTCGGTTAACAAAGTGTCCAATTTCAAAGAGACAAAAACTCCAGCAGAACGTGTGTGACACTAAGGTGAGTGATAGTAAATACTATCATAACATGTTTTCTATTAAACCGAAAGCATGATAGGTATGTGATTTGACAAACTGAAATGTTTCAGAACATTTACAAATACAAGACAAGGTGAAATTAGAAAATACCAAGAAAGTGAAAAAACGCATTCAAAAAATCAACATACAGTATTTGTGAGTTTTCGACAAATTAATCATGGAGCGTGGTGGGTGAGTGGTAACACTATGGCGTCGCATTTCTTAGGATGCGAGATTGAATCACCATCTGGCCATCCAGATTTGAGTTTTCCATGGTTTTGTAAAATCACTCCAGGCGAATGCCGGGATAGTTGCTTCAAAAGGCCTTGGCCGAATTCCTTCCTGTTCCGTGCTCCCAGTCCCTTCCTGCCTGTAATGACTTCGACGTCGACGAGGCGTAAAGCCAAAAGAAAAAAATAATAATTTCTTGATCTTGTTTCTAACTAAACTAAATAAGAAAGAAAGCTGTTTACATTACTTACAAAAAAAGTACTCGAGCAAAGTTAACAAAGAAATTTCATTGAGGTGGGGGTGAACAGCGTCATCGAGTTCAGTTGATTAGTAATCTATTGTTGAGGGTGTTGGAGATGGAACTAGTATGTTTCACCGGGTGAACCACTGCCATG
>JARYHS010012273.1:0-34001 GCA_031002005.1 Vandiemenella viatica
ATTGATATATCTCTCCTGATAGAAATTAATTGCAATTTTAGTCTTTCATACTGAACATGGAGGGAACGAAAGAGATTGGCTTTGAGATTTTGACTTCCTAAATGTTATGTTTCTTTACGACAATGTTTCAATTTAGAGTTGAAAAATTATATATATATATAAAGCTTGTTAAATTTATTTACTGTATGAATGGGATGTGATAGATCCCTTCTAAATGGTTTTGGTGAGATTCTTACAATGATATCTTGCAATGTGACATAAAAACACCACCGCTTGCCAGAAATAAAATAGCAATCAGTACAGTGGCTGGAAGTGGTTAACTCTGCACCAAAAAAGGTGAAGTTGATTTCATCTGTCAGAAAGGTCATAAGCAGTGTTGCATTGCTTGTCAAAAGGTACTGCTTTGGTTGGTAAATATTATTGCTTTCTGAATGAAAAATGTCTTGAGAAGAGACATGGATTACAAAACAAAAAAATATTTATCACGTCTACAAAGTTGTGTCGGCTATGGGAAAAATGAAGGATTTGAGCTACAGATTGTTGAAACATTTCACCAGATTTGGCCACCTTTTACTTCCACCTGTCACCAAATCTAAATGAATTTGAGTCAAAGAGATAATAACAGCCATAGATTGATATTTTTCAACATTCCAGAATTTCATTTCGGAAATGAAATCTGTTCATTGGATAAACATTGGACAAAGTACGTAGAACTAAAGGGGAACTATCTACAAGAATAAATGTATTTTTTAAGTTAAAAAACACATTTCATCACAGCCAGGCTCAGAAATGCCCACATTGCATTTTTAAGCTAGAACTCGTAGTTTCCTGCAATCCGCCTCCTCCCATCTACTCCCACAGCTGTCAATAATCTATCCTCCTTAGTGAAACTCATCTAAAGTGATCCTATATCACCTGACTGAGTATTGCAGTAAATGTAAAATGATTTGTGACCCAATAGTCTGTGTGCAACTGATCTGTTAAAACTGTGCCTACACCTAGCAGTGGGACCTTTTTTGCTCATATTTTTAGGTTTCTGTACCTTCTAACTGAAAAAGAGAATCTTTATCATTCTCTAATTGTCCTTTTTTCTGTCAGTCAGAGTTTCACACCCTAATAGTTTAAATTTTGCACTAATTTAATTCATGAAAACCTTAACAGGACTATAGCATAAAATTTAATGTGAACTGAAAATAATTAAAAGGATTTAGCGGGCAGGTGACTGAAGAAAATATTTCCATTAGATAAGCATCATGGGCATCAGAAGAAACCTGCCATCTTTGCAAATGCTTTGGTTTTCCTTTTAATTAAACTAGTTGTGTAAGTTTTCACTGAAAAATCTTTAATTAAAAAATACCATTCCTCCCCTCTATTTCTAAAACTACACATCAAAAAAATTCTTTCAAAATTTATAGTGCTCTGTGGTCTGCTAGTTTACAAGAAAACTATAGCATTCTTTCTGCAGCTTATGTTTTTTAACAAATTTAATACATAAAAGATAAATTTTTCCAATATAAAATAATATGTGTAATATGAAGCAGAATTTCATGAATCCATTTGTGAGAATGTATTTGGTTTATACATAGCATTTAAAAGCTTTTGCAAAATTAATAATGAAATTTAAAAAATGATTTTCAGTTGGTTTTGTTAAAAGTTTTTACATCTTTATTTGCTGAAATAATTTAAACCCTTGAATCTCTAAGAGTAGGATGGACTTGATGCTAATTTGTACTTTTACATTCACTCCTCCATTCCTAAAGGCCTTCTGCACCTAATTAACACTCTGTCTGGATGAAGTTCTAATCACCTCCTCCCTTCCTTTCAACTCTGTTAACTGGTCAAACATATTTTTCCCAACAATTTTGAAAAGTTTTTGATGCATTTAATTGCTCATAAACTGTACTGTATTTCAAGTTATTAAATAAACATAGTGCAGTCAGAAAGTGTTTGACGAAGCTGTATAATTTAAAATTTTGGTGAGATAGCAGCGTAATATATTTATTATTAGATTATCTGCCTAGAAATCTTTGATTTCTGTTAAAAAGTATGCAAAAAAAAAAAAAAAAAAAGAATTATTCACTTCAAATAATGTTGTTGGTTCTCTAGGAACATTATATGAGGCATATTTTTTAAGTAAGTACCATTTTGTCACACCGTGGCTGCAGCGCTATGGTCGGTGTTCCGCGCATGTGCACTGGGTACCTGCATCTCTTGCCTACGCACTGACACCATTACAGTCTAATTCTTCCTTGTTTACTGAGTGTTTAAGATGCCTCCAATAATCGTGAGTCCCACCGACTGTGAAGTACGGGCTGTTGTAAGATTTCTTTGTGCTAAAGGCCTAAAACAGATCGATATTTATCGTGAGATCTGTGCAGTTTATGGACAAAACATTATGAGTGATGGAATGGTGGGAGCATTTAAAGATGGCCGCACAAATGTGCATGATGAACAACGGAGTGGGCGTCCTTCGGTCGTTAATGAAAGTTTGGTGCAGAAAGTGGACAATAAGGTGAGAGAAAACAGACGCTTTATGATTTCCTCCTTGTGTGATGACTTTCCTAATGTTTCTCATAGTGTTTTGTATGGCATTGTGACCGAGCACTTGAATTACCGAAACTTGTGCTCACGTTGGGTACCAAAAATGTTAACGGATGTGCACAAAACCAGACGTTTAGGCAGTGCATTGACTTTCCTTGAGTGGTACCACAACGATGGTGATGATTTCTTAAGCCAAATTGTTACATGCGATGAGACATGGGTGGCCCACGTCACACCTGAATCAAAGCAACAGTCCATAGAATGGCGGCATTCAGATTCACCCAAAAAAGTGAAGTTCAAGCAAACGATTTCTGCCCAGAAAATCATGTGCACAGTTTTTTGGGACAGAAAAGGAGTATTGCTTGTGGAATTTCTGCCTCGTAATGAGACAATCAATGCATCAGCTTATTGCGAGTCATTGAACAATCTGCACCGTTCAATCCAGAACAAAAGAAGTGGCAAGTTGAGCAAGGGCATCGTTTTGCTGCATGACAATGCCCTTCCACATGTGGCTAATCAGACCAAAGATCTCATCACATCTTTTCAATGGGAAACTGTAGATCATCCTCCGTACAGCCCTGATATGGCGCCCAGTGACTACCATCTGTTCCTGCACTTGAAGAAACACCTGGGCGGTCAGCGACTTCAAGACGATAACGAAGTCAAAACAGTTGTGATGCAGTGGTTAACAGGTCAGGCGGCAGACTTCTATGAGGAGGGTTTTTAAAAAAAACTGGTACTACATCATGACAAGTGCCTCAGTATTGAGGGAATTATGTAGAAAAGTAGAGTAAGGTACAGGCTTTCATGTAAAAATAAAATTATTGAGATATATTTGCACGTCTTTTTTTAATTTCGAAACGGTACCTACTTACCTAAAAAACATGCCTCGTATCATTATGAATGTAGTGTTTTTGTTTATTGAGTTACTTTAGTAAACTGTTTTAATTTTTTATGTGCCAGGGTTCCTCAAGTTTTGGTTCATTTTGGTGCCATGAAATATAGTGAAGAACTTATGGAAAAGCTGAAATCAGGTGGGTTTACCATACTAATATTGTCAGTGACAAATACTGAGGTCTGTTTAATGTAGTTTGTGGATATATTACAAAGGAATAGTGTCTGAGATAATATATTTAATATTTTGGCAGGCGATGATAAAATGAGCAAATGTAGTAATGGTACGTACCATTACTACATTTGCTCATTTTACCATCGCCTGCCAAAATATTAAATATATTATCTCAGACATTTTTACCGATATCGATAGTCTGCTCCTTATCCGTCCCCCCCCCCCCCCCCCCCCCCCACCACCACAACACGGTTAGTCATTAGGTAACGTTCGGTGTGCACACACGTTCCGAGCCTAATGGTCCGTTTTTTCTATTTGTGAGCAAGGCATATGCCGAAATATTGTGTACGTAGTTTGTTTGTCAGCATTAGTGTTCTCTCATTGCATCCGCCCACTTTGGTATGTAGTGGGTTAATTTCCCTTTCTTTTCTTATTTATATCGCCTAGAAGCCGCTTCCATTTTCCTTAGTTGCATCAAAGGAATAGTGTGGAATATATATGTTATTTTCAATTTCATGTGAAAGAAGTTTAAGGAGTGTGGAATGCTACAATAAACTATTTTTAAAACCAAGGATTTTTTGCAATGTAACCTTTTAAAACTCAATATCCTTACAATGAGTTCCTGGTATTTAAGTCCTTTCATCTGCTTTGGCCTATAAGATTTTCATTGTTTTAAACCAAATTCTGAGGTAGTACATAATTGCAGTAAGAGAAACAAAAACAATTTGCACAAAATTCAAACATCATTACCATTAATGCAAATAAGTGATAATTATTCTGAAACACATTTATTTGATAAACTTTCTAAGAGTATAAAATGGTCTGCAGATAATAATACACACGTATTTAATGAAAATCTGGGAGATAATTTAATTGGAAACTATTATTTCTCCATCCAAGAATTTGAACACAACAAATAATTAATTATATCTCATAAGTTTTTCACTACAATGATTATTTACCATATATGTTTGCATATAAACTATTACATACTCCCCATCCAATAAATATGTTGACACCAACAACTTCTTCACTATAAGAACAATCAGAATTCTCCCTTTATTCATCACACCATTTGAATTTAATAGGACAAATGAACCTCAGATGATGTCCTGGCCTCAGTTATATCATCATCCTCTCTCCAATCAACGGTAGTAAACTGATTATTAGCATGTACTATTTTATCATATTGTGTATTGTATGTTTTTCTTCTCACTAATTATTACTAACTTAATACATTTATTTCATACTTTTTCCCACCATTTTCTGTGATACTATTTTATCACCACATGTTCTGTTCCTGCTTAGATCTCAATGGTCAGCAGCACAATCCCTTTGTGCACATGGAAAGCTCTGCTGTGTATTTATCCATCCATCCATGATTGTTGTATATGTTGGATCCATCCGGGAAAGATCAGGAATCGGGCGGGTTGAATGGAGTACCCAGTTAGAGGCAGATGGCTCGTCAGCGAAGGTAGGCTGTGGATATCCCTCGGACAGTGGAGAGTAACTACGAGAACACAGCGGATACAAGGGTCCGGTTTATTAGACTCAGTCTCGCAATACACAGTGACAGATAACGGAGCAATGTTGCCTCGGCGGTCAAGCAGGAAGAGGCCTCCGTGTGCTGTGCGCCGCCTTTAAGTAGCCCCTCGTAGATGTCGCTGCGGCACTGCTTGCTGCGTCTGTGGCGCTGCCCGCTGCATCTGTGGCGCCCTCTAGCAGCTAGCCCCAAACTCAGGTCCGACACGGCCATCCTGCTGAGACAGCCGTCCCTGGCTGTCGCTCATGGGCTCCGGGTGTGACTTGTCGGAGCTAGAAATGAAGAAAAAAAATGATTGGCCATGGCCTTAGGAAGGAATCATCCTGGTATTCGCATGGAGTGATTTCGGGAAACCATGGCAACCGAAATCAGGCTGGTAGTTGGTTGTTGCAATGGAGTCTTCAAAAATGCCTGTCTCAGGCGGTGCTCTGTTGGTTTCCTTGTGATCCCGGAAGGGTTTGTAGGATCCGTTATGGCTGGCTGGTTGCCCAGCTTGGTGAGGCTGGTTTGGCGTTGCTTCGCAGCCGTCTCCTTATCACAGCATCCATCGAATGTGTGAAGAGTCTGTAAACAAAAGATGGTTTACCGCAGTATGTTCGGCTATCCTGACTTAAGGAACAATTTTGTTGATTAACATTATCAAAGTAATGAGGAAAAACTAAGATAATCCAGGTTTAATGTATGCCTTTCAGATTTAACAGGGAAAAATATGTACTTTCTTAACATCAAAGCAAGTTTTTAGAAACTCATTTTCTTCCCGGCAAAATCCCAGGGAAATTTGAAAAGTGTTTTCTGGACACTAACATTAACAAATTTCTTTCCAAGCCTTACAAAAGAACGAAATTTCCTGATAGGACCATCCATAGACTTTCTTGTAGTGATGTCTGATGACAGTAAAGTTTCATGGTGCCAGATTATAAAATACACTCTTCAGGGCAAGGTCCAAATAAAATCATAAAATTTGTTCTTCAGGGTGAGGTCCGGTACAATGTAACAACATTTACTCTGATGCGAGGTCCGGTACAATGTAACAACATTTACTCTGATGCGAGGTCCAGTACAATGTAACAACATTTACTCTTCGAGGCGATATTGCCACTGTTGTCCTTGCCAAGTACTCAAATTTGGACTGTCGGCAAAATACACAACTTTGGAATCTCAACAAAGTACACAACTTTGGAATCTCCCTGCTGAGGTTGGTCGGCGTGGTGGTTGGGTAGGGGAGGCGGTGGTCGGTGTTCCTTTTTTTTTGTTTACTTGTCAGTCTCTTGGAGTGGTTGTTGTTGGGGCATGCTTCACGTGCGGTCATGGGCGTACTTGTACGTTTGGTTTGAGTTTGGTGCCTTGAGCTGGTATCTTTCGTTGTCTAGCACTTCAGTGATTTTGAATGGTCCTCGAAATTTTGGATCTAGTTTGGTTTTTCTCTTCGTTTTGCAGTAGGACAAAATCTCCCTTTTTGTGTCTTGCGAATTGTGCTTTGGTGCTATCGAAGCGCACTTTGTCATAGTTTGCTTGTTTCTTTGTGATTTGGAGTGCTCTTTCTCTGGTTTGATTTATGTCTATTGGCTGTTCGATATCGGTGCTCGCCATTAGTCCTAGGGGTCTGGCTGCTTTTCCGATCATTGACTCTAGTGATGACGCTCCCGTAGTGCGGCAAATAGTGGAGTTTATTGCTAGATGTATTTCTCCATGGCGTTCTGTCCAGTTGTCTCCGTCTGTTTTGATGGCAAGGTCAAACATGGACTGTAAAGTTTGTGTTCCTTTTAAGAGATATCGGTTGAACCATCGTTCCACCTTGGGTCGTGTGGGTAAGGTTTTTTTTTTTTTTTTTTTTTTTGAAAAAGGACTTTGCTCCTGTTGGTGTCCTGCTAAAGTTTCGCTCTAGGTGCTATTAATGATCAGATGTTTTAGTTCGACATGAACAGCTACTGCTGAAAAATGAATCCCGATGGTGAAGACTCACTAGTAATACATGCGTTATATTGCTGTGTGTTACCTTTGTGCCGGATATGTGGAGTGCAGAGATGAAAGGTGAGGAAACTAATTGTGCGGCCGGGTGGGTAGAGAAGATAATGACCCTTGCTGTTTGGTTTTTGAATTACTTGTGATTTTTTTTTTGAATGGTTGAGTATCTTTTGGAACGTGCCTGCTGTCGAGATTTTCGGACGCATATCGGCTTTGAACTTTTAGACTTCCGGATGTTATACTCTGCGGGTAGCCAATTGTCTAACAAAGTTGGTTTTCCGTGGCATGCAGCGGTAGTTGTTTGTTAGTAGCGGCGCGGCTGTTCCGGGTACGGAGGTCAACACGTGCCATCCGTTTTCCTTCCTGGTGCTGTAAGTTCAAATCGAAGGCCTGCAGGTACGCTTGCCCTGTTTACGGATTTCCTTGTCCTTTTGCTAGTCTAGCGTATTCGTGTTTCTTCCTGCGAGTGTGGCCATAACTTGGTAAACTGGGGTATGAATTGTCGAAATTTAAAGAGCTATAAACTGTCGCAGTTGCGTGATCCATATGGTGGAGGAGGAAGTTGATATGTGCGCTCGGGTATTCTGTTTAGGTTGGGTCAAACGATTCGATCTGTTGTGACAAATCCTAAGCATTCAATATGGCTTTTAAGAAATGTGTATCTGGCTGTATTAAAGAAACTAGCGGTGGTTTCGATTTTTAGCCCGTCTTTTAGACCTTCGAATCATGTCAGGGTTGGATTAAAAAGTCGTCAATATTTGCTATTGCTATCGTATACGCTACTCTGGGCATAACGCGATTACGTCCATCCTTTGAAAACTGCGGCTGCAGTCGGATGATTTTTTTTTTTTTTTTTTTTTTTTTTTTGTGAGTGCTCTGTTGCAGGTTTTTGATGGTAGCCACTTAGAATATAAAAAAACAACAAGTTAACTCTTTGCTATATGGTCTTCAATTGGAAGGCAATAGGAATTCATCTGTGATGGTATTGTCATTGAACTGACTATTGTCTAGAAATGTGCTGTCGGAACAGATGGTTTTGGACCGGTAATACGGGCCTTAACGTAAAGCGAAGCTCACGCCATTATGTTTGCGTTTAATAGTTTTGATACTTTCTGCCTTGCGGTCTATTTTGTTGCTTAGTGCCATTTTATGGGGCCGAAACGACTATGCGCCATGGGTCTACGAATCGCTTGTGCAATACGCCCATGATAACGCCTCGTCCATTATCCGTGAAGAGTGTAGAACGCAAGCAATTTAGCGAGGGTGGGCAATATTAGGGTGGGACATCTGATTATTTTGGTGGTGGTTAGATTGGTTGGATTCCCACAATTTTCTACGTCCAAGCGCTTATCGGCTTCTGCTAAAGGTGACTAGTTGACCTAGCGTCGATTCCTTGTTAAAAGATTTCTTGCCCTGCTAATATCATGTTTCCTAGCTTGTGGTTAGAAAGCGCATTGAAAAACGTGTATATGATCATAACATCTTTGCCTGGCTCGAGAGCTGGCAGTTAGCGTGCGTCGCATCCAAACATAGCGACACCAAGGTCAGGAGTATCCATTTTCCAGCCAATTTGATGGCACTACTCTTTGACACGGAGGGGGGGGGGGGTCGTTCAAATCCAAGGCCATAGTAAAATGGAAGAGACTCACCGTTGTTGCTGAGCCTTACACCTCGCAGTTCCTGGTGGACCTGTTGACCCGTTTGTAGGTGGTGACGGGGGCAGCAGCTACGCTGGCCCTCCATCAAGTGCCCGCTATCATGGGCACTGTGCTGTCTGATGGCCGCTGCGTCCGCGAAAGTAGCTGGCTGCTTGGCTGTCCATTGGCTCTGGTTCTGCTGCTCTGCTCGGGTTTGAGAATTCTCGGCCTTTCGTCGAGCGGTGAAGCTGTTTTCCCCCAGCACTGCCATTATGATAGTAGGCAGCTGGTGGTATTCAGAACAGTACTATGCGGCTACGGTTGCGCGTGTCCGAAGTCAGCTTCCTCTTCCGGCATGTGGTTGCTTGTAGTACTCGAATCGGCAAGTCTCTAGTAGTTTCCCTGTTGTATGCTGTCTGTTGCGATTGGGTTAGGTTGGCCATAAAATTAGCCAAGGCTATTTTATCATCGGCGAAATCCTGCGAGAATGGTCTTGATGTTTAGGCTGCGTCTTCCTCGTCGGTGCTGGGTTGCCTTTGCTGACTAATGTTCAGCATTGTGGTGGCGCTTTTCACTTGGTCGTATCTTGGGGGGGAGAACTCCTTGAAATGCGTCTACCTGATACCCGCGAAGACTGCTGATCTCTGGAGTGGGTAGCGGATTGCAGCTCTTGAAGCAGTCGTTTGCTTACGCGAGTATGGTAGATCGCTGCCAGATGTGGGCGGCTTTATCGCGGCGATGACTTCCGTCGGGTTTAGCTGCTTGGCATCCCACAAGGCTCGAAATGATGCTGCACTTGGCTGTGCCATTCCGCAGCTCTCTCCAGTCCGCGGGCGATACCACTTCTGATATCGGATCCATCCGGGAAAGATCAGGAATCGGGCGGGTTGAATGGAGTACCCAGTTAGAGGCAGATGGCTCATCAGCGAAGGTAGGCTGTGGATATCCCTCGGACAGTGGAGAGTAACTACGAGAACACAGCGGATACAAGGGTCCGGTTTATTAGACTCAGTCTCGCAATACACAGTGACAGATAACGGAGCGATGTCGCCTCGGCGGTCAAGCAGGAAGAGGCCTCCGTGTGCTGTGCGCCGCCTTTAAGTAGCCCCTCGTAGATGTCGCTGCGGCGCTGCTCGCTGCGTCTGTGGCACTGCCCGCTGCATCTGTGGCGCCCTCTAGCAGCTAGCCCCAAACTCAGGTCCGACATATATATTTTTTGCTTTTCTCTTTGACTTATGTTTCAAGTGGAATATTGTGTTATATATATTTATATATATATATTTTTGGAGTCTTCAAAACCCTGCTCTCAGCTTTTTAAGTGTTATGTTTACCTTTCTGAATAAATGTATCCTTATGGCATTTTTTCCTATTGTTACCTTAAAAATGTAATTCTTGGTGTCGTATGTTTTGACTACGTAACATGTATATTTCATTTATGTTTAAATATTTACAACCAGCCTCCACAACAATAACTGGAGGACCTAAAGCTTTTATAAGGTGCACACTCTGTTTGGTATCATTTTCCATCATCTCAAAGGTGTTGTTGCAGAAGACAAATCATTCTATTGCTATTTCCTCAAATATTATTTTTTTCACTTTGAGAAAGAAATTATGTATCATAAGTTAAAATAAATGCAAAGAACATTGAAATCTTAATGTTGCAGAGACAGCCATGAAATTTAAGTGTTGTGATTTGGAAGTGGTGTAGTTTAATTGTTTGTGTTTCACCATGTCACCTCTAAACATAGTGTTTTTTAATTATCTTTTGCTGTAAATGGAATGGAACCCACATTTCAATTTATTATCTATTGCAGGACATTTGATAATGAATGGTAGCCGGGAAGAAATTGAAATTCGTGGCATTTCTATAGAAGTTGTGGAACGGGTATGTGACAAGGTGAAGCTGATGCTCAGAAGCAATAATGTTCAAGGGTTTACCATAAACTCTATTCTTGTTGATCACTATCTCTGGGATTACCGGCGTAGAAATGCTGAAGCTTTGAACCACATTCCATTTCATAAAGTCCGCTGTATTTTCTATTGATTATGTTGTCTGTTATTCAAGGCTGTATTTTTTTTCATAATTGCTGTTTTGTATATGAATACCATAATTTTTTTCTAAGATTTGAACAAATTACCTTATTTTTTCTACAACTAATATAATTATTGGAGGATTTAAAAAAGGTAAATATAGTGTTTTAATGTTCTGGAACACCACACTTCAAAATATTTGCTTTGTCAGTTACAAAAATCATCCCAAAATTCCTAGAACCAGCTTTATGGAGAAAATTTGTGCTGCCCATATCATCTAAGATAATAGGATATTTGACACTAAAAAGAAAACTATGTGACTTTAATTGAAAATGATAGAGTAAATTGTACGAATACTGTAAATGTACATTATTTGTTTGATAAAAGTTAAAAATATATGATTGTTAATAAAATAAATATACAAAAATGCAGCTTTTATTTATATGACATGAAACACAAAATAGAGCGTGTGTATTACGTCTTGGTACGCAGCAATTTTGCTCCATATGTTAAACATCTGTCGACAATCTGTGCATCATATATTTAAGGTTTAAGTCAATCTATAACTTAATTGTGGTTACCAATCCATAAATCAAATAATATTTGCAATTGGATTTACCATAAACAAATAGCTCTAATTTTATCAAATTTGATGTGACAATGCTGGGAAAACTTTTCACATAATACAGACATTGCACAGCAGAATTCTGGTACATCAAAACTTGCATCAAAGCATTCTTACTCAAAAACTGAGTGTAGTTCTGAGTTGAAAATGATTTGCTATCATATAATTAAGAAACATCATATACGAGGGCGGTTTGAAAAGTTCTCGGAATCACCGCTACATGTCAGTGCTACAGCAACGAGGTTCCCGCGCAATAATCACACATCCTTTGTGAGTGAACACGTGGCGCGTCAGTGCTCTAGCTGCAGGAGTGTGGTAGTGACGACTCTTTGTTGTTGTTCCCGCGTAGTGATTTGTGACAATGGAAAAAACTGAGATTCGAGCAGTGATTAAATACTTTGTAAAGAAAGGTATGAAAGCAAAGGAAATTCATGCTGACTTTCAGAACACACTAGGGGACTCTGCTCCTTCATTTTCAACCGTTGCCAAGTGAACCAGCAAGTTTAAATTTGGTCGGGAGAGCTTGGATGATGATCCACGTAGTGGGCGGTCAAAAAGTGCTATGGCCCCAGAATTTATCCCAAAAGTGCATAAAATTGTCATGGACGATCGTTGACTGAAAGTGCGGGAGATTGCTGAAGCTCTAGGGATGTCTTCTGAACGGGTATATTATATTTTAACCGAAGAATTGGGTATGAAAAAATTATCCGCAAGATGGGTGCCACGGCTCTTGACACTGGACGAAAAACTCACCAGATTGGAAATGTCCGAACAAAGTCTGGCCGGTTTTCAGAGCAACCAACAAGATTTTTAGTGCCGGTTTGTGACTACAGATGAAACTTGGGTCCACTACTATACCCCAGAGACAAAACAGCAGTCAAAGCAGTGGAAACAAGCTGATTCACCACCACCAAAGAAAGCAAAGGCAGTGCGTTCGGCCGGAAAGGTCATGGCCTCAGTTTTCTGGGATGCAAAAGGCATTCTGCTGATAGATTATCTTCCTACTGGCCAAACAATCACGGGGCAATACTATGCAAACCTACTAGACCAATTACAGGAAAAGATACGTGAAACAAGGCCTGGTTTGGCAAGGAAAAACGTCATCTTTCATCAGGACAACGCTCCGCCGCACAAAAGTGTTATTGCCATAGCAAAACTTCATGAACTGAGGTACGAATTGTTGCCACATCCACCTTATTCACCTGATTTGGCACCATCAGACTTTCATCTATTCCCCAAGCTGAAATATTTCCTCGGTGGACGGAGATTTTCTACAAGGGAAGAACTGCCAGCCGAATTGGAGAGGTATTTTGCAGGCCTGGAGGAATCTCATTTTCGAGAGGGGTCAAGGCATTGGAACATCGCTGGACCAAATGCATTAGTCTACAGGGAGACTATGTTGAAAAATAAAAGCAGTTCCACCAAGGTAAGATACTTAATTCTAATACATTCCGAGAACTTTTCAAACCACCCTCGTAAGAATGAAATCTTTCTTTGTGTCGTATTTGAGATTCAAATTAAATGTTAATTGTGCTGATAAAATATAGCTAAACCTCTCAAAATGTAAGAATGCAATGCAATTTTCACAAGAGTTCAGTTGGATGGTGTCTTATAAACACAATGTTTTGACACTCTGCTGTCTTCATCAGGTGTTTTATGGCTTCAGATGCGGCTAGCTGAATGTCACCGTCTAGACTGGCAGAAGTTGTTCATTTGACAAATAGCCATTCGGCGAAAAGTTGACCTTGTCTGCTGATGCTTGCAGAACTGACCAATCTGTGCACAGCAGAAACTTGACCAAGAGCAGATCCTGTCTGCTGGCGGTTGCTGGGCCACCCAATCAACACATGGCAGAAATGGAATGTGCAATCCACCAACTGAGTGTATAGATGTTACAGCCTGCATATTGAGCCATACTAGGTAGCCAAGACCCCATCTACTGATAATTACAGAGCCAACCAATCTGTGAATAGCAGAAACTTGTGACAATATGGACAGGTATGCTGGATACTTAATCTGCAGTGTCATTTGCATCCTTTATGCCTTGTTGTGAACCCATTTTATTGTTAAAGATCCTTAATAATTAGCCACCATGCTTCAATCAGATGGAGCCCACCGTCCATATTGATGTTGTTATCATTCAGCTGTATTTCCAATGCTTCACTAATGATCGAGTCCAACAATGAAGAAGCTGTGGCCAGCATCACCATTTTATCAAACTGTACCCTGTGCTCTTCGTTGAAAGCATGCTGCGCCATTGCTGACTTTTCCAACTGCATGAGCCTTATGTGTCACTTATGCTTCAATCATTCTGATGGTCTGATAGATGTAAATTTTGCATTCATATGGCATGTAATAAATCCCAGGAATTCTCAAGCCTACGTCATATCTTACCAAACACAACATATTACATATCTTGGCGGGTGACCAGAAGATACTTTTTATACCATACCAATTTTTCCTGACATGTTCCCAGCATATGGAAGAAAATCAAGAGTTTTTGGTGGTCTATATAGCTCAGTCAGTGGTCTTGGTGGCTTCCAAATAAAGGCACACACTATCTGTTGCCAAGAGTACCCGTTCTGTTCAAAGACAGTCCTAAGATGTTTCAATTCCATCAGCAGGCTCTCACAATTGGAGATGGCTCTCTCTCTCTCTGAGTACTAGTGTGCGAAATATGGAGCAGTGTTGTACTGGGTGTTGGTAACTGGCTGCACCCAAGTATCACTTAGTGTGGGTGGGTTTGTGGTATACACTATGTGACAGAGTTCCATCAGGGTTGCAATTTATCAAGATGCCAGGAACGGGAGGCACCCGTCCTTCTCTACTTCTTTCATAAAACAAATGTTGAAATGGACTCCATTTAGGTAGTTGATCCAATGTTTGGATACCGTGTGGCCACAAGATGAAAGTATCATGGTAGAAACAGGAAGGTTTGAGGGTAGCACTCATTAGAGACCTCTCTTTAAAATCCTGCATGTAGAGATTTGTTACTACCTGAGAGAGCGGAGACCCCATAGCCACTCTGTAGGATTGTTTGTAGTACTTCTCTCCGTACATGATATAAGTGTATATAACTACATGGTCAAAGAGGTCTGCAGTACTTGGTTCAAAATGACGGCATATCCAGTCAAGAGTGTCCTTTACCAGTGGAGAGAGATACAATATCAAAACTAAACAAGATATCATTATCTGAAAGTGTTAAAAAATGGATGGTTTCCACAAATTCAGTCGAGTTCTTGAAGTGATGGCAGCAATGATCCACAAAGGGACTAAGAAGACACGATAGATACTTGGCAAGCTGGAAAGTCGGTGACCCAGTAGCACTGACAATAGGACATACAGGCACACACTGCTTGTGGACCTTGGGAATACTTTATAGTCTCAGTGGTCTCATGGCGTGTGGCCTAATTCTCACAATCACCTCTTCCCATAGTTCGGTCTTTTTGATAAGAGCAATCGTCTTCTTCACAACTTTTGCAGTAGGGTCGGTATCTAATGCTATGTAATAAGCATCATCAAGGAGGCTCATCACTTTTTCGTTATATTTCACCACAGAAAGAAGAACAGTCGAGGTAACTTTATCTGCTGGTAAAACAACTTTGTCATCTCTCTGGTAGTAGCAAATCTCTACATGGAGGATTTTGAAGAGAGGACTCTAGATAGTGCTATCCTCAAACCCTCCTGCTTCTACCATTATGTTGATGATACATTAATCGTGTGGCCACACAGTATCCAAATGTTGGACGAATTTGTAGACCACCTTAATGGAATCCATCACAACATATGTTTTACGAAAGAAGTAGAGAAGGATGGGTGTCTCCTGTTCCTGACATCTTTTAAAGTGCAAACCTGATGGAACTCTTGTCGCATAGTTTATACCACAAGCCCACCCACACTGAGCGCTACTTGAATGCAGCAAGATACCATCACCCCGTACAGAGCAACTCCATATTGGCCACACTAATACACAGAGCAAGAGCCATCTTTAATTGTGAGAGCCTGTTAATGGAATTGAAACATCTTAGGACTGTCTATGAAAAGAAAGGCTACCAGGATAAGCTGTGGAGGCCAATTATTAGGGATTTCCAACAAGAACGAAGCAAATCTTTGCAACAAGGCATAAAGGATGCAAATGATGCTGTGGATTAAGTTGCCAGTATATCTGGCCAAATCATCCAAATTTCTGCTGTGTACAAATTGGTTGGCTCTGCAAGCATCAGTAGATGGGGTCTTGGCTATCTAGTTGGTTCCACACACAGGCTGTAACATCTATACACTCGGTTGGCGCATCACACATTCCATTTCTGCCAAGTGCTGATTGGGCAGTCCAGCAACTGCCAGCAGACAGGGTCTACTATTAACCAAGTTTCTGTTGTGCACGAATTGGTCAGTTCTGCAAGCATCAGTAGATGGGGTCTACTTTTTGCCAATCTGTTATTCGTCAAATTAAAGACTTCTGCTAAGACAGTCTAGGCAGCGTCCAGATAGCAACATCTGAAGCTGTACGACTCCTGCTCAAGACAGCAGAGCCAGGTGTCAAAATGTTATGTTTATATGACACCATCCAGCTGATCTCCCAAGAAGATTACATTGCATCAGTACGCCAGGAAAATCTCCATTAAAGCATCAGAATGTAAGTATATTTGTACTAGCCATAGGATATTTGAAAATAATAAATAAATAGTAGACATTGTTAATGATGAATAGAGCACTCTTAACAGTAGGAACATTATGAAAATTACAACATTTTTTGGAAAATATTACTAATTTTCTAGATAAATTATGTGCCTGTATTCATGTATAACAGTACCAAATGATATCTGGCCAATTTCAACAGGTTATAAATATGATGTGTTTATGGGTGCACATGATACTCATCTTCAAAAGTCATAATTCATTTCTTGATAAGACATTTAAGTTTTTCACAGAAAAAAAATGTTAATTTAATTTAATTGCAATGGAGCACAGGCTCCAGTGGCAATTTCCCTACACACCCATCTTCCCCCTATCCTGCACCTACCTACATTTGCCCTCTACAAATTTTATCTTCAAATTCTTTCAAAGTTTTCGGTAAATTATTCATCATTCCTCTTGGTAACTCATTCCAATCCCTGACACCCTTACCTAAAAAAGAGAATCTTCCCATACCCTTGTGCCTGAAATCGAGTGCCAGCTTGTGGTCATGGTCATCTTTTCCCTTCCATGCACTACTTTTCATACCTATTGCAAAATCTTTCCATGCCTCATCGCCAGGATATGCCCTGTACACTCCCATGACCCTCCTCATCCTCCTCCTGTCTTGCAATGAATCCCATTCCAGCTCCTCTATCATATCCGTCACTGATTGCATTCTGCGATAATTTCCAGAAACAAATCTAGCAGTCCTTTTTTGCACCCTCTCCAACTCCTGTATTTGATACATGAAATGAGGGTCCCATACTACACTACCATATTCGAGCAATGGTCTGACCAAAGTTTTGTAACCCAATTCCTTGACTTCTCTCGTACATCCCCTCATCACTCTCTCCAACAAGTGCAGAACTTTGAAACCTTTTCCTACCACCTGTCCTATGTGTCCTGCCCAGTTAGTTTGTTATCAAAAGTAATTCCAAGATATTTACATTTCAAGTCTTCAGCAAGCAATTCTTTCCCCACCTTATATTCATAATTAAGCTTTTGTTTTTTATTTGTGTATCTAATAAGCTGACTCTTCTTTGCATTTATCTTCATTCCATGTTTACCAACCCAATTAGATATCCTGTCCAGATCACCCTGCAACTGTTTACAATCCTCTGTAGATTTTATTCTTTTATACAGCATTATGTCATCTGCAAACAATCTAAATTCAGATAGTAAACAATCAACACAATTATTCATTAGAATAATGAATAGCAATGGTCCCAATACGCTACCCTGTGGCACGCCCATTTTCACTTCCACTTCTTTTGATACTACATTTCCTACCCTAACTTTCTTTTTTCTACCTTTTAAAAATTCTTCTACCCAGCAAATGACTTTCTTATCCACTCCAATGGTTTTTACCTTATTTACTACCATTTTATGGCCTACTCTGTCAAACGCCTTAGACAGCTCTAGTGCTACACTATCAATTTGGCCTCCCTTGTCCATTTCATCTGAAATATCTTGCATATATCCCACCAACTGAGATTCACATGAATATCCTTGCCTGAAACCATGTTGCCTGCTTGAAAACCAATTACTTTCCTCACATATATTTCTGATGTGGTTGCATATCAATCTTTCCATTAATTTACCTACCACTGATGTCAAACTGATTGGCCTGTAATTCTCAACTCTATTTCTCACCCCTCCCTTATGTACCAGTACTACTATTGCACTTTTCCAGTCCTGTGGCAAGCAGCAAGTGTCTAGATTCAACTTAAATAATGTACACAGTTTAAAACAAGCTACATCCTGTTGCGCAAGTTTTGGGACTTTTTGCCCATATTTTCCTTGTTTGGAATGTAAATAAACAATTTATTTGGTATTTTAATTGATGTATTTAAGAACTGAAACACTACATACCACTTGTAAACTGTTGAACTCATTTTATCAACAAAATAAGGAAGCTGCCACTTGGTTTACAGAAGCACAATATAAGACGTGATGTCGTAAGAGAAATAACAGCTTCAAATATTTTGGCAAAAATATTCAAATCAACATATAAAAATGTAAAGTTTTGCATTTTTCCTTTCATTTTTTTTTCCATGAAATAATATTTTTTTTTTTTTGGTTATAGTAAATGTAAAGCTACAATACTGAACACTTCCCAAAAGTTAGTCGAGTATTCTATTACTACTATTAATATTACTCCGCGATTCACTAAAAGTGTGTGGCGGAGGGTGCATTGCACCTATCCGGAAAGGTAATGGTTTGGAAGGGATATATGGGATATGGCAGGAGGCGCCCATGGGCTATTGTGAGGAACCATCCCAGCATTTGCCTGGAGCGATCTGGGGAAACCATGGAAAACCCAGATCAGGATCTATTGCTGTCATTAGCCACATATTAGGGAGATTCTGGATCAATTTCTTGTCGCAGCTATGCTGATTTTGTTTTTTCTTCTTCGTCATTCGTAACAGTTAAAATAACCTCACACTAAACATACTGTAAAGCCCTGCTGGAGGAACAGGTGTGAGGGTGAAAATTGCATATTTCTTCTGTATAGGAATTATTGTAAATTTATATCTATATATTAATACGCTAAGCAAAAACTTCGGATCCCTTTTTCAGAATATTGCGCAAACAGAGGAGTGTGATATTTGGCACAGTTAACGTTTATATGGAGAAGTAGTGCAGGAAGCTAAAATGTATATATAATATGTGTTACAAACACATTAAAATAAATAAAATAAAACATTTGTTACTTACATTCAATTGTTTTTTTTTTTTAATGTCAATGATACTTAGTGATTATGCAAATGTCTGTGATCTTTGGTAAACAGTAAAGAAAAAATATAATAAGCATAGTTAATACATGTTAAAATTACATTATTAAATAAAAATTAAATTCGTGAACGTGTGCATGCGTGAAATCGGATCGGAGCCAACTATCTGACGTGTATTTCCAACATTTGATACTCTGTGGTCTCTGGTGAAACAAAAGACTGGCATAAAGTAGAATCTCTGAAGTTATAAAAGGTTAAACTTTTGAATTTCAGTAATTTCATTACAATTTTTTTTAATTAAAAATCCAGATATTTGAACCTCCTTCCATTATTCCTTGACATAAACCTTGACAAGTTGGAGAAAGAGAGAGACAAAAAAGAAGGAGTACCTATTTGCGTGAAATTCAAAATGATAATAGACTGAATTTAAATAGTGAACACACAAAATGATGAAATTATTTTGATGGATACATTTAAATGTGCACTAAATGTCATTATAAGAAATTTTGATAGTTTCAAATTTACAATGCAGGTTTTGAAATGCAAAACATTTTGAATCAGAAATTACTTCAGGGGGAAGGAATGCATTTACTTCATGTTATCATAAAGCTAAAGCAGTTTTATGGGTCTTGAGTCAAAATGAATGTTTTAAATAATTGTATGATGGACTAAATTCAAATGAACCATCGGTAAATAGAAAGTAAAAAATTAATTAAAATAATGATAATTACTTTTTCACGACAGAAACAAAAAAACTAAAAAATTTCGACCCCTGAGCGATCACTAGTAAGAATTAATATGCAACTACAACCAATGAATCTCACATTATCAGAAGGATGCAAATGGAAAGAAACTGCTTTTTTATTATTTGGTTTGCCTCAAACACAAAATGGAGAGAGTGCTGTTTGAATATGCAGTAAATGCAAAATAAGGCTCTGTCTCAAAGATAATTATTACAACGAATGTTGTATTACCAGTGGTAAATTCTGTTTGAACCAACTAAATAATTTATGGCACAATGGAAGGAAAGAACTGCTATGAGGCAATATTTGTATGGAAAGGACAGGTAAAATACACCCAACACCAAAGTCAAAGGGAGGAGGGCAACAGTAACACAAAAAATTGTGTTTGTGTGTTGTTTTGTGTTGCTGCTGCCCTCCTCCCTTCAACTAAGGTGAGTGTTGGGTATAATTTATGTGACACTTGCTCAGGTGAAAAGCATATCTTAAAAATTATAAAAGCTAAGTAGACTTAAGTAAAACAATGGCTCTGTAACTTTCTTGTTTTCATTTAATTAAAGTTCCTCTGCTTCTGATTTTCCATCATTCATTCATTTTATTTGGCACATACAGTAATTCTATCATTCTCATATTATTTATATGTAATTATAACTTTTTTTGGATTGCCTAAGTGTTGTATGTTTCAGAGTATTCAAACACCTCACTTAAAATATTTGTATCTCGAATTATCCACAGTTTTGGAGTAATTTGTTAAAATTATTATTAATTTTTTGGGAAGGGAAAGGGGGGAGAGGGGACATCATTACATCAAACACAGAGTTGTATGTACAATACTGTTTGCAAAAATTGCAACCCCCAGAAGGAATGGTTCTAATCACTCTAAAGGAGGATATGTAGAACACTCGAACCATAATAAAGGCCCAATCACACTAGTGGTCAGGTCAGGTCAGCTCACAATCCAGAATAGCATTCACACTAGCAGTCAGCTCAGCTCAGGTGAGGCCAGATCAAGTAGTAGATGAGGCCATTTCATTTCCATTGCTCATGGTGAACAATGCCATTTTCTACCGCAACGTCCATTAAATCGCAATGATTTTGGATCAAGAGCCTAAAAATACGCCAAGATCAAAAAGAGGATGGTTGTGGGTGCATCCAGAGTTTCAAGCGCAAACAGATCAAGAGAAAAATGAATGCTAACTACCGGCTATGCCGTGAGAGACGAGTGATGGGAAATACTTTTGATATTTTAGGGCTCAAAGATTTCAAATTTATTTTAGAAAAATTAATTCTGCTCCAGGATTAATTGATAACATAATTTTAGCAAGATGTATTTTGAACAATTATTTACGGAAGGATAAAATTTCATGCCATTTACAAAGTGAATTTCAGGATGAGGAAGAGAAATCCTTCAAATATTCTTTATTTTTGTGCCAAAACTGGTACAGAAGCATTTGATTCTAAAAATATATTCACAATCTTAAAAAAAAAAAAAAAATCTGAACAGGATCCATATCTTGACAGTACTAAAATGTGTAATAATATTTGAATTTATATTAAAGTTTGCCGACTTTATAATAAGCAGAAATAACATACCGCTAAAACATTTATTTTTTATATATTACTCTTTTTTTATTATTGCTTACGAGCATAGTTTTCAGACGTTCGTCACCCATTTGATCTGACCTGACCTGACCATTGCTCGTTCACACTAGCGGTCAGCGTCAGCTCAGCTCAAGTGTTGACCGTTGTTGATTGGTGGCGGCGCGATCTTCAGTTTGACTGCCTTGCCCTGACCTGAGCGGACCGCGTAGTGTGAATGCTCCCATTGGATTACGTGTATAGCGATTTTTGACTTGAGCTGAGCTGACCACTAGTGTGAATGGGTCTTAAATGATAAGAGTGGAGAGAGATGGTACGCACGCAAAGCCAGCAGAGCTTTCTTTTGTGTGATCACTATGCTTAGTTGGTGCAGAGTAAACAAACAAAGTGGAAACTTGCAATAGAGTCAGTATGCCTCATCAGCGTCAAAGGGGGCAATACCCGCATGTGAGTGAGCTTGAACATGCAGAATGATTGGTCTCTGGAAAACGGGATTTGTCATACCATCACATTATGGCTCATACAGAGCATGCTGCAATGATGGTGATTTATGTGTGAAACTAATGAACAGAAGAGGTTTGTCCACAGCAATAAGTGGTTACTGTTCCACACAATGTGACCACAGCAAAGGATGACTACCATTTTGTCATCTGGCATTAATTGACAGAACAACTTTGCCCCCAGTATTAGCTTGATATTGGAGCACTGTAACAAATCTGTCAATGGTTTGATGTAGGCAGAGGCAGCCTTAGGGGGTGGTGAGAAGGGCAATTGCCTGGGGCCTCCCTCTTGCTCTTGCTCGTGCAACAACCTAAGTAGAAAAGAGTTTATATTTAAAACTTTTTATTTTATCCTTAGCTATTAGTTACAAACCATGGAGTGTCCTAGGATTTTGTATTAACAAATCAGTGCTTTGCCAGAGGTAAAATGCAGTTTTAAGGCACATAAAAGTGGCATCTGAGACAGGGATTTTAGTTGGGGATCTTCTGGACCCCAATCACATGCTGTAGCCATCTAAGGCATTAGGCAAAATTTATAAGCAATGAAAAAATATGTTTCCAACATAATAAAATAAATGTACTCTTTTTTTCTATACAATGTACTTTGTTTCTGCCATCCCAAAACACAACACATACTGTGTTACATTTGTCACAATATCCTTGGACGACGAAATGAAATTTTATGAATTCTTTAGAGTTTAGAATGATACAATCTACACTTTACAATCATCTGATAAACATGGAAGTGAAGTTGAGGAAAAGTTATTTTATTTATTTATTTAAACGCCAATCGGCTTTGTACATATTGAAATAAAATTTATCATCAACATACAAGCTACATAATGAATAAATGATTCACAAAAGTCTTTTAATGTTGGAGATCAGTCCAGTATAAGAACCTCCAAAGAAGTTGACGTTGGTTGCATATAGGTTAACCAGGTTTACTATCCTATGGTAAGGCCCAGAAGCAACATAATTTTTGTTGGGTTTTACAGCATCCAGCAGTCGTCTTGTTCGTAGGTCTACCCTAGAGCAATTAAATTGGAATTGTTGGAGTATATCTGGTGAATCAATAAGTCCATTGATGACTTTGTAGAAGAAGCATAGGTCAGTCAACTGCCTCTGACTCTGCAAGCTGTTAATCTTATAATGTTGATATACATCACACACATCTTCCATGTTTTCACGATGAAAATAGTGTAACAGAAACTTACAAAACTTGCGTTGAACTTTTTGGACACGGCTAATTTGCTGGTCTGTAAAGGGTGACCATACAATACTACCATAATCAAGTAACGGTTTGACATAGGCAGAGAAAAGTCGAAACAATGTATTAACGTTTTTGAATTCTTTACCAGCTCTACATATGAAACCCAGGACACGAAATGCTCGCTGATGTGCTCTGAGAAGGTAAGCCTGTCATCGATTATCACTCCCAAGTCTTTAACTGAATTGACTGTTCCCACGTTTTGACCACATATGGAGTAATTAACAGGTAGCTGGTTGAGGCGTCGAGAAAACACCATGACAGCACATTTTTCTATATTAAGGTGTAACTTATTTAACTGACACCATACCTCTAGTTCGGAGATATCTTGTTGTAATATATCAATGTCATGAGCACTGTAAATAGCTCTGAAGATCTTCATATCATCAGCATAGAGCAAACAATCAGACATAAACTTTTCACCAATGTCATTTATGAAGATGATGAATAGAATAGGTCCTAGATGGGAACCTTGTGGCACACCCGACATAACAGTGCACTCATTCGACAAATGGCCATTAATTCGCACTTGTAGATGTCTGTCAGATAAGTACAAGCGAAGCCAATCCAAGGCCTTGGATCTTAACCATAACGACTTAATTTATTTATCAGAATATCATGGTTCACCATGTCAAAGGCCTTGCTAAAATCAGTATATATAGAGTGCACATCCTGACCTTTATTCAAAGCATTAAGTATGAAGTTAACATACAGGTAGAGATTAGTTGTTGTAGATCTTCTGCCAAAGAATCCATGCTGTCTTGAGGTTATGACATTTTTAAATGCAAAAGTAAGCTGTGGCAGGACAATTTTCTCTAGAAGCTTTGCCAGTGAGGATTGAATGCAAATTGGCCTATATTTGCTGATGTCGGATTTTGCACCTGATTTATGTATGGGTTTAATATATCCTATTTTCCACGTTGAGGGAAAACTTCCTGTTTCAAGAGACTTATTGAAGATGTGAGTGATTGGCTCACAGAGTCCAGCAGCACAATTTCTTAATAAGATGTTAGGTATCTGGTCGGGTCCAACACCCTTATTTATGTTCAGTCGTGTAAGCTCACGAAATACATCATCAAAGTGAACTTCAAATTTAGAGAGGTTCACATCTGGATATTTACTGCTACTGTCATGCATAGTATCAGCATTTAGAAGTTCTGATGGTTCTTTGTATATGCTCTTGAAGTATGATGCAAATAAGTTGCTGACATCAGCACCATTACTCACAGTTGTGCTGTTCCAGGTCATGGTTGAGGGAATGTCAACATCACTGTGTCGTCGCTTATTCTTAATAAAACTCCAGAATTTTTTAGTGTCAGTTTTCAGATCATATTCAATTTTATCAATATAATTATTATAACAAGCTGTACTTAGATTTTTGCATTCTGATCGTAAATTACTAAATGTGATGTAATTACTGCTGGTTCTTCTCTTCTTGTAATTTCTATGAGCGATTTTCTTCTGTTTTATTTTACATATCAATTCTTTAGAAAACCAACATGGATAATTCACATTTTTTTGATAGTGCACCGGAACAAACTGATTAATACCCCTGTGAACAATCTCGTTGAACCATTTTACTTTATCATCAATATTGTCCAGTTCATATAGATTTATCCAGTTGATACCAGTGAAATATTTATTCAATGCAGCAAAGTCAGCACTTCTATATGCATAAATAGGGGCATCACTTGATTTCAGATTTGTCTGAAATTTTAGTAGCGCAGCTAATGCAGGGTGATACTTGTCTTGTTCAACAAATGCGGATGCCTTGTCAATCAAGACATCAAGGTCACTAAAGCACAAGTCCAGCAACCGATCACTATCATTGAGAATGTTGTTTAGTTGAAGGCATCCAAAGAGAAGAAAATTTTCATTCAACAATGTTTCACATTCTACTTGTTGTAAGCTACTGTGCAAATTATAATCACCAAATATCATTAGTCGACAGTTTGGGTACTTATTTCTGATGTAGGAAATAGTTTCAAGATGAGTATTGTATGTATCAATGTGAGACTGTGGTGGAATGTATACACATCCAACTATAATGTCACCAACATGACCTTTGATTCTAACATAAATTTGCTCTAAATAATCATAATTAATTACAACAGGTTCAGCAGAAATACAACGCTTTACGGCAATGAAAACTCCCCCACCTCACTGATGAGCGCTAGTCTTAGAATCTCTATCTTTCCTGAATATAGAATAACTATTATCAACTACTTCACCATCCATTATCGACGAGTGAAGCCACGACTCGGTGATACATAATACATCATACTGACTACTGGCTGATGTAGTAAGAAAATTATTAAGTTTCGTTCTTAGTCCTCTGGTGTTCTGGTAGTAAACTAGCAGATCCTGATTCAGATTTTTAATTCTCCTTGGGGGCACGAAAAGTGGTCACATTTACAATCTTGGGAATACCATTAATGTACTTTATTGTCTTGGTTTCAAAGTTAGCATTGAGAGTCTCCAATTCGCCACGTAAATTCTTCAGATGAGCTTGCTGCGCACGAGTAAGATCCGGTTTGAAATGTATTTTATCCTTGTTGCTGACTAGTTTTGTTTTCAGTATTTCTCTAGCATCTGCGACCGACTGTGTTTCCAGTAGCAGCGGGCGAGTTTTACCATCTGCTTGGCGACCTAACCTGCGCAATTTCATCTTCGTTACGTCAATAGTGAGGTTAGTCGGCAGCAGATTAGAAACAGCTGCACGATCATCGTCGAGTCGCTCTTTGCCAACCAGCTTCTTAGACTCGGGAACATTGAAAGCAATAACATTTTTTTCACGTCTTTTTCTTTCAGCAGTTTCAGAAATAATGTTATCAACACTGGAAGTACCACAATCGAATGTCTTTAACTTGTTTTCCACGGCACTGATTCTTTTCTCTAGCGATGCACATTGTTTTGACGTGCTCAGATTCTGTTTAGAGATATTCTCCAGTTCACTTTTAATGTTCTTCAACGTATTTTCAACACTGTTTTTGAAAGGAGTAAAATATTTATTAAAAATACACTCCAATTTGGATACGACCGGATCATCGTTTTCGTCCAGCATGTCACCGGAGACCACAACACTAACCTCACTTATGCACCCATCACAGATCCATTTAAAGCCATTCTTCTTTATTTCAGCTGCTGTCTTTTTAAAATCTTTACTGTCAATACCAGAACATTTCTGGTGTATCCAACTATCACACTCGGAGCACAAAATACTGGATACATTTTCTTTTATTATTTGCACGCAAACGCCACACGTTTGTTTACTCGGCGCCATATTCCAGAGATCTTAAGGTAATCAATAACACAAAAGCAACCTCAAAGTACCAAAAAAAATTCTGAACTACCTCCAAAGCTTCTCCATATCCACCAGCCCAATACCAGACCACACCGTCAAAAAGTTAACCAAACTAATTACAGCAGTGTGTCGGACAACACGTGGTGTCGTTTGAACCAAAAAGTTATGAGATCTAGTTCTGAGCCAAGTCTACACTTTACAGTGTATATTCACCTAATTTTGTGAAATAGAATGCTTTCTTTCAGTGTTGTGGAACGTTTATGCAGGATAAAAAAAAAAAAAAAACCTCTGGGGACTTGGCATTATGCATAGGCCCACCTATCATGTTTTTAAATTGATGTGATGTATTGCAAGGCACCTAAGACTGAATCTTTTCCATTTTTGATTATTTATTTAAAAATTGGTTTAGATTTAAAAACAAAAATGTAAAACCTCTATAAATATACTTAAGAAATATTAAAAAATTTTAATGCCATTTTGCCAATTAAAATATTGTTAACTGTTAATTTTTACTGTTTAACATTAAAATTGATTTATTAATTTAATTATTTAATTTATTAATGCTTTAAATAACTACAGTATAACTCCAATTAACTGAATCAATTAGGACTGGACTCCATTCGGATAATAAAAAATTTGGATAATTGGATTTTTCCCGAAAACGTGTCTATTTTAATTAATTACTGTATGCATGTTGAAAATGGGAGAAGAAACTATATTTAAAGATAAAGAGCTTTTAATTTATTAAATGAAAAGACAACACTTTTAGATGTTAAGCATAGTTACAAGTGCTGTCCATTAGTACAATGTACGTACCGTACTGTAAATAAAAGTCATTGCTTGCTGAATATCTCGGTCAAAGTAAGTTGTTTGACTGTATTCATCTGTTTTCTGGCATCCACTTGACAGTGAGAAGTTTCATGTGGTGTGTAGGCAGATTCGTTATTTTTTTTAATCGCAGTACTTTTCCATTTTAATTAAAAAAGCAATTCGGATAATTGGAGTTCTACTGTATGTTTTAAATTTATTCGTTAAAAAACTGTTGGCGTCAATTCTGCTGGATCTCCCGGATCCAGTAGGATTTGTGCAAAACCCCCGGGATTGCAATCCTTATTCCCATGCTTAGATGCTTATGTCACAAAGAAAATCTGATTTAATAGAAATGCTATTGAGAAGTAAATGGGGTCTTTAAAATTTGAATGAATTTACCTAAGTAACATAATTATGTAAATTCCAGCCTGAAATAAGAAGGAGTTGGCCAGATATTAATTTTAGAAGTTTCAGCCTGATGTCACAATGGCAGGAAATATATGGCGCACTATTAATTAATCATAGTTTACTCTTAGATTAAGACAGGTATAGCAATATACCATACTCCAAGCAATAGGGAAAATAAAGTCTAAATCTCGGCGAAGATATTAGCAGTAAATTGAAACTTAACTTCAAGAAGGTATAACGAAAAAACTATACGATTTTAAGAAAGAGTTGCCATAGGTAAATAGGAACGGAAAAATAGGGGCTTCATCCTGTAAAATTCTTAGACAGATAGGAGCAAATTGAGAGCCCAAGGATATTTTGCCACCTCAATTTCCTTATCATTAGGTGGTCATGTTCTCATCTTTGACACAGTGTTTCGGCAGACTTTGTCGCTGTCACATGGGTGTTTGAATGGCTCCGTAAGAACATAGCTATAAGTCACCACCCAGGTGACAGAATTTGACTGGAGTGTCTGGTACTTATAAGAACTTTCATACTATGCACTGTTGTCATTAATTTGGCAGTCGATAGTAAGCAAAAGCAAATATTACCATGGACTTGAGGGATTTTTCTAAGGTTTTAATTATCTTTTGGGGGAATTGTGAAAGCTTCACCAAAGTTGTGGACTTAATTGAGTTAGTGAAATCTATCTGCTGCCTTCAATTACAGATGTGTATGTTAGATGCCTTTCCTTAGGCTTATACTGTAACTGATACCAGTTAAGCTACACAAGTTTTCAAAATATACAGTTTTCGATAAAGAATTCTTTTACATTTGACTGTGCAACCTACCACCTGTTAGCAGTTAAATTGATAGCTTGGCAACTGATGTTCAAGAAATCCTGGAACTTATGAATCCTATTTATTTAGTATAAACTGTATCAGTAATAGATAGAGCGCCAACAAACAGCTGTGCACACCCCTCACACAGAGATAGCTTGACATGGCCACCATGACAGGACGTGGAATTTTTGGTACTAGGTCTCTAGACAATCTGAAGATGTCAAGTAAGAGTAAGCCATTTTTCTCTTTAAATGTAAACAAGTAGACACTTTTGAAGAGTAAATTTAAAATTTAAGTATACAACAAAAGGACACTTACCAAGTGCTTGAGTTAATATAAAGAAAATTTTCCGCAATTTGTAATGATGTGTTAACATTATTCTTACATTTACATTGGTTATATGAACAAAATCATTTTTATGTATATGTAAAAACATAGCAAATATTCACTCATTCAGTACAAGTAGTTTGAGTAGAACACAATTTTTTTCTGTAATTTTATATATTTTCAATATGTAAAACTCATAAGTTTTCAGACTAGTATCAGGGATTAGGGAATTTGAGTTTGTAATTTAAATATTTTCAATCATTTATTTATGGAAGAATTTGAAGAAGAAGAATTTGTTCTGATATTTTGTAGTGTGAATGATGTATGAATGGAAGAAGTCTTTCACAACAGACAGAAGAGGTTTGTTATTTTTCTTTTCCCCACATTTTAAATTCAACTCATTGCAGCCTGATGTAAAACTGCTCAGAAGGGGGCCTATCAAGTATAGTTGTACAGTAAGGGAGTTATATAAATATTTTATTAACAATAATTAAACTAAGGAAAAAGGAAACTGTTTTGAGCAATATAATTGCAAGGAAAGGGAAAATGACTCATCACTCACCAAAGTTGAAGGCAGCGATGAGAGAAGAACATATATTACACAAATAAACTCAATATTTCGGTTATTAAACCTTATTCATGACGGAGAAAATGAGTTATGAGGCTCGGGAGGTGCGCACACGCCAAGGGTTGCTACATGACTAGGTGCATTATCAATATGGCGGTGGGACAGAGATATTGTATATAAATATGTAAATCGCAGATGGTGGTACAAATAATACTAGGAAAAAAAGGAGGGGGAATAAAGTAAATAAATATGGACAGATAAATTTTGAAAAATAAAATAAGGTAATTAGTTAAATGACAATAATGCTACTAATAATGAGTCAAGGAAAGGAATTTTATCTGTGGTTGAGGCCGGGTGGGTGTCTGGTATCTAGGATGTTTTGGTAAGCAAGTTCCCATCTGCTAAGTTTTGAGGCGGCGGTAGTTTCGGGGAAAACTCTGATTACTCTCACAGTGAAACAGTCATTGAAGTTGTTGGAGCTGTGGTAGTTAGCATGTTCTGGTATGGGAAGATATAAATTGCGGGTGTGAACTGTTTGTCTGTGGCCATTCATTCTGGTCGAGAGTTGTTGTGTAGTCAGGCCTATGTAAGAACTCGTGCAATGGCGACAAGTTAGCCGGTATATGATGTGCGTAGTGGAGCATGTGGCATGTCCGGTGATGGGAAAGGTTTCCCCTGTGACAGGGTTGGAAAATGTAGTAGTGGGAGGATGCAGGTTTTGCAGCGGGGTCTATTACAGGGAAAAGATACATAAGGTGGTTTTGGAGAGTCAGATGGAGGGTATTTGTGAACCAAGATGTTTTTGAGGTTAGGTGGTATGCTGAAACAAGTATGGGGAACAGTTGGCAGAATTTTTGGCAAGAGAGTGCGCATTTCTGGAAAGAACCGAATGTTTGATATGGACAAAAGTGTGAAGAACACCCTGCCTGAGTGTGATGTCAACATCGAGGAACGTGATGTGTGAACGGGAGTAGGTCCAGGTGAAATTAATGAAATGGCTATTGTCAAGGGAATGGAGGAATTCTAGGAGTTGGTCTTCACTGTGAGTCCAGATCATAAATATATCCTTTCCAGAAATGTGCACTCTTTATTCCCCCCCCCCTTTTTCCCCCTAGTATTAGTTGTATCACCATCGGAGATTTACATATTTATATAAAATATCTCAGTCCCACCGCCATATTGATAATGCACCTAGTCATGTAGCAACCCTCGGCGTGTGCATACCTCCCGAGCCTCATGACACATTTTCTCCGTCATGAATAGTGTTGCAAACTGAAAAAAAAAGTTTTTTCAGATTTGTGAAAAAAAAAAACATGAAAAAAACCTAGCACCCTGGTTTTTTTTCTAAATTTTTTTTTTTTTCAGAAAACTATATATTTGATAAATTATAGTTTTATTTATGGAACTTATATTTTACACGTGTGTTTTAAATCTTACTAAATCATATAATGTCTTACATAATGATTCATAAATATATCTATATAGATAACATAATTTTTTATTCATCCTCTATGTCAGTACCACACTCACTAGTATCAGCACTACCAACACTAGTTTGGTCGGTGTTGGAATTTTCCGTTTCTTCTCCTGTCTCCTCTATATTCATAACTTCAGAAGTAGTTACATTTTCTTTTACTGGTTGTTCTTGTATTGTATGCAAAAGATTTTGAGATTGCAATTTTAAATTACTGTGCATAAAGACTGCGCTGATTGTTCTGTATTGCGGTCTTTTAAGTTTGAATTTAAATCTATTAGCATACAAAATAGGAGCTTTATTTCTTTTCAGTTGTTGGTTTACATCGAAGATTGCAAGGAAACGGTTCATAATTACTGACAATTAAATGAGTCAGTATCACTATACGCTGAGAGTTAACAAGTATAGGAATATCAGGAAAGCACAATAAGTAATAAAAGGAGGCAATAAAACCTGTAGATAAATTTGAAATTCCTAATTTTTTGAAAAGATCCGTAGGTCTACAGATAAATATGTAGGGCTGGCAGCACTAGTTTAAATAGCGAGTATTAATCCAAACAACGGGGAACAGGGATTCCTTCTTGCGCAACCTAGCCTCTTCGGGAAATCCCCATTCATAAAAGAAAATGACAGTCAATGTTGCCATTATTTTCGTTTTTTTTTCCCCCTACTGAACCAGAAAAATATATTAGATTTAAAAATTAAGATAAGTACTTAGAATAAACTCTAAAACAGTCATATTAAATGATAAATACCTTACAAATTTGAGATTTAGTAGTTATAAAAAAAACCATGTCCCAGAAAAAAAAACATTTTTTTTTCACAGTTTTTTTTTCAATCATAAAAAAAACGTTTTTTACAACACTAATCATGAATAAGGTTTAATAACCGAAATATTGAGTTTATTTGTGTGTTCGTAATATATGTTCTTATTAACAATAAAGCACTTTTTTAATTTGATTTTAAACCATTCTCATAAGAAAATATCAGTTTTAGAAAGTTGAGATTCTAATGTCAATAGATTTTGCTACATTCATTTCCATGAATAAAACTTAAAATTGCCATCAATTTGATGTGTAATATGTGTACGCTTAAAATTTTATTTAAGGAGATATTTCAGAAATAAGGAATTTGAATTTTGTAAATAATACAACAAAGAAGATGAAAGGTGTCTTAAATGGGAGAGAATAATTCAGACAATAATAATAATAATATAGCAGTTTAACAATAATTTGAGATTTAAAGGGAGAAAACAGAATTTTATTATTGAAGCTTGATAACATCACCACATGTAACTTTTAAAAATTAATAACTCCTATATAAGTAAACTTATGAGGAAATTTATCATGACTAAAAAGATTCTAAATAAATTAAACTATAACATAAAATTTCAGGAAAATCTGTGTTAACAGTGTGTACCATGAGAAGATGTGATTTTTGTAATTCACAAGAGAATAGTATTTCCCCGAGGGAATATGCCATTGTTCTGGAACAGGTAAGTTCAAAGTTCGCCAAGACTATAAATAGGGTACCCACTCTTAAATTTGTGTTACACAAATGGTCTCAATAGAGAACAAAAAGATTAGGAATACTTTGAAAGGGGAACCCCTTCAGGAAAGGATAGAGAAGACAAAATTAATATGATTATGAACATGCTAAAAGAGTGGGGGAGCAGAGAGTATCAAGGTACATACAGTGAGTAAAAGATACAAAATAAATGGCTCAGAGAATGACTCAGGGATAGATGTCTGAGAGGATTGAATGCTAAAGAGAGGATATGGCTGGACCAAGATAGTTGGTGGGAAGAGAGAAGGAAATGGAGACGTTAGTGTGCAAAGCTAACCTGGCCAACAGATGTAAATTGCAGATGATGATAAATACTGAATGATTAAAAAAAATTATTTGTTCATTTCTTTTATTTTTGTTACAGTGACAATGTTTTCTTTTGAGTAAAAGAAACAATTCTAAATAGGAAAATACATTTTTCACCTAAATAATAGGCTGCTTTATTAATTACATTGCATAACATTTTAATAGTGTCATCAGCAATCTGCAAAGAAAATTTGTAATTTAAAAAATATACTTTAAATCAGTAGAGATCATTTGGAATTGAATAATCAGGATCTTTACTCAAAATATTGTGCCATGAAATCCAAATTTCCTTTCTAGGTTTTGGATTAAAACATATTTTCAGAAGTGTAATAATTTTTTCCATTAAGATGCTGTCATTTGGATCATCTAAAGCATCAATTCCAATGTAAATATACTGGTGTTTATCCACACTTTTGCGAACCTTATTCAAACATTCTTTTAAAGAAGTAAACCTAAGGGGATCACTACTGTTTTTTCCTAACAATTAGGCCATACAAAATGTAATTTCGTGAAGTAACACTTTCCACAATATCACCAATTGTCCTTCGAGCTGTGTGATACTGATGAAGAAAGTTGAATCTTTGATTGAGGGAATCCATTTCTGTAGTTCTTGACTGTTCTTCACATCCTAGGTACAAAATACTAAGATAGTCTCCAATATCAAACAGTGACTTCTTTGTATGTCTGATCAAAACGTTGCTATATTCTGTCGGTTTGGATGTCTGAAAATCCTGGAATAAAACTGAACAAAATTAGAAGCAATCAAAACATAAAAAGCAAGAGAAAAGAGAACAAATCAGTGAAATTATGGTGAGAAAAGTAGAATACATTTTCAAATATAAAATAAAAAATACAAGGATTTAAAAAAAAAAAAAAAAAACTTTATATCATGAGTTTACCCATTTCTTACCAAATTACAATCTTTTATTATTCAGGTTTTATAGATAACTGTAATTTTTAAATGTACACTTATGTGCAAATTTCAATTGTAAGGCCTTTATTTAGGGAAATTTATACTAGAGCTCCTATATAAATCAAATTAGTTTGAAATCAAATTTGTAATTTTTATAACATTAAAATAGTTATAACAAAATTATCAGCAATCAGTTTAATTTTTTATTGTTGGTTGTTAACTGAAGCTTAAGTGAATAAGAGAGCAACAGGTCATGGTTAAAAGACAGTGGATAACGGTGGGAGAAATTGAAATTCGGAACAAGATTATGAGAAAAAGTAAAGAAGGTGAGGACACAAAAATAAAACAAGAATTGATAAAAGACAAATGTATATAAAAATCTATTATATCAGAATATATTTTAAAGTTAAAATAATAATAATAATAATACATCTGACAACCACATTGAACATACTGTTCTGTTGCTGACAAAGTGTTTAAAAGCTTATGATTTCTTACTTTTTTGTCATTGTCTTTTTATACTGATTTTGCTCAGTTACTTTTGCTTCCATTACAAGTAATGACCAAAGTTTCAT
>JARYHS010012274.1:0-39736 GCA_031002005.1 Vandiemenella viatica
AACATACGGAAGTCGCATGGGTTGTTGGGTGGTGTTCTATGACAGCTCAGTGCATGTCGACCAATTTGTGCTGTATGGCATTGCCATGGAAAAGCAACACATTTCTTATTGGACTGCTTGACTGACTTGCAATTCAAACTTTACTAAAATGATTACAATAACAGGTAGCATTAATGGATCAACATTCTCGAAAAAAACTCAACAAGCAAAACATTCTTACAGTTTAAGCACACAGTGGCCAAGACCTTCCCCATAGACAGCATCATCTTCACTTTGACCTTCGCCAGTCTTCAGCCATTCCATACCTGTTAATCATCAAATCAGGGATGTAATGAAGGGGCCTAAGTCTTATCACATGTGATGATTTTATTATAAAAAAGCATTACTATCACAGATGTAACTCTTTAGGAGCCTTCAAGAAATTTCAAACCGCATGGTTTTCTGCACTGCATTCAGCAACACTGGAACCCGTCAAGCCAAAACTTTTCATATTCCTACTCATTACGAATGATTTACTACATACTTACATAGCTGATCTGAAATACCTGAGCCATTTTAAAAATAGTTATGTACTTTGATGATTTCTCAAGCAGCCTCGAGTGCTGCAGTGTAATGCTGGTGCTGGGACGGCACATGTGGCCAATATTTCCAACATGCTCCTGACCTATCTTAAATTTGTTATACTACGGTATTACCTGAGCCAATCAAGGAGTTCTTTCCCCAAAATGTAGGAGTAAACTGAGCCAGATTTAGCAGTATTTACAGTTTCTCTAATGAGAAACTTAATAACAACACGTTGTGGTTGCCTTGTGCCACGTTTGTACTGGTAGGCAAGTTCCCACCTTCTGAGTTCAGAGAAACTGCTGCTATTAGGGAGAACTCTGATAGCATGGATGGTGAAAAAAAAGAGTTGAAATTATTCAAGTCATGGGTTATGGCATGGGCAGCAACTGAGTGCTTTGGGTTCTGTGCAGGCCCGCCGCTAGCTGTTTGAGCGCCCGCGTGCAATACCGATTATGCCGCCCCCTGTCTAACTGCAGCCAGTGGTGGATTTAGGAAATCCGGGTCAAAAAACTGTGAGATTGCCGCCCCTTCGAACATTATTTGCCGCCCCCCATTGTTGCCATCCCGAGTGTCGCCGGCAGCCCGGAGCAGCTGTTGAGCTAAAAAAAAAAAAAAAAAAAAAAAAAGAGGTCGCCCGCTACATAATACGCAGCAAATTTTGTCGCGGTGACGACTATCGCGGCGATCACTCGTTTTGCCGCCCCCTTCGACATGCCGCCCGCGTGCGGCGCACACCTTGCACGCCCGCTTACGGCGGCCCTGGTTCTGTGTGAACACCGTCTGTCAGTGGCCATTCATTCTTATGGAGAGTTGATTTGTGGTCAAACCTATATATGAAGCCAGGCAGTGGCTGCATGTTAACTGGTAAATTACATGGGTAGTTTCACAGGTGGCATATCCTATGATAGGGAAGCTTTCCGCTGTGACATGGTTGATGAAAGTGGTGGAAGCATGGTGTGTAGTGGAAGCATGGTGTATGTCACACATCTTGCAGCGGGGTCTATTACTTGGGAAAGAGCCTTGGAGCTGACTGTTAGGACGAGGAAGACTGTGTTTGTGGACTAGAAGTTCACTGAGGTTAGGAGGTCTGCTGAAACAAGTTCTATGAGAGGCAGGCAGGACTGTTGGCCAGGAAAATGGTGCGGATAAATTCAAACTGAGGACAGGTAGAGGGGCAGTGATTCAGAGCTAATACCTGAGCATATAAAAATGTCAAAACTTATCATTCGTGGCAAGAAGTTTTGCCCTGAAAACCAATGCAATTCCTGAAAGGAAAAAAACTAGCAAAAATTTCTGCTTATTGCTTAAACACATCAAAATGGCTAAACTAATTAAGGCTCATTCCAAAAATTTGTTGTATTTTTGTCTTTTCTGTGTTTTCACACCCCACATCCATCATCTAAAGGTAAGTGGTGGCTCATTTCCCTATCCTAATTTAATCCCTTTTTTGCTGCTTAGCACCTTTTATATATATATATATATATAATTGAAACTACCTATTTGTTACTCAAAAATGCCAAAACAACTGAACAAATGAAGTGTGTCTAGTATGGCAATTGTAACATAGATACAAAACATTTTATTATTATTCTCATATCTACACGAATTTTACATCATGTTAGTAGCTGTGAAAGGTACTTAAGCAGTGATTATTAATTCATAGGGAAATCTATAGATGGCGTCATTACATTTTGCTTTGATGTTATTCACTGCTGCCTAGAAAACTGAAGCTCTCAGAATGGGAGGAGGAAATAAAAACGAACATCAGGGGTTGAGAGGGTGTATGATGTTATTTCAGTTATTACAAAATTGAGTCAAATTTATAAAGAACTGACATTATGAGCCCACTTATTAGTTGTTATCAGTATGAGATTACTCCCTCCCCTATGCCTGGATGCATGCACTGATTTGGTTGGGATGGGAGTCACAAAGCCTTTGTATACTCTTGTGAGGCTAGCTGGCCCACAACTGTTGTTAATAGCTGCTCATACACACACATTTGTGCGCAAGTAAGCCCGCCAAACATTTACACACAGAAATTCTCGCTACGAGCCTGTACTTGTCAGAGCCCATACACATGAACATCAGTTTTACACATTTGTTATTCAGCTGGCTCGCCACACTCAAATTGTTATGTTTATGGTAATGTTCTACATATTTATCCATCAGGATGTCCCGGCTCATGGCTCACTGGGGATTCCAAAACATTGTGAGCCAAGTGTGGTGCAGTTAATGTTAGACACGAGGTAAGAATACTGAATTGAAACATGTTTTTAAGTCCTAAACAAATAAAATTGTATTTATTTGTGCAGCAGCTTATATTATTGTTGCTAAAAAAAATTGACAGTATGGCAAAAAAAGTGGTTGCAGGAAGGCTGTAAGCACAATCATTTACAATTAATGTTGGAAATCGGAGCTAATAATCCTTAAGATTACAAAAATTACCTTAGAATGGATGCAGGTGTATTTAATGAGTTGTTAAAAATTGTTAAACCATATCTTACAAAACAAAATACTAAGATACAACAAAGTATTGTGGCTGAAGACAGTGTTATATACCTATTATCTCACCTAAACCGTTCAGCAAGAGGCGAGTTACATATAATGCATAGCGAATAACTTTTAGTAAAGCACTTTTGATGTCAGAAGATAACCTTATTATATGTTCATTATCTTGCTAAAACCATTTACAAGGGGACAAATCTCATATAGTTGTATAGTCAAGGACTTTTATAACGATTTTCTTAATAAGAAAGCACTTTTTAAATCAATTCTAAAACATTTTTGTAAAAGACATAATTGCCAAATAAGGTTTTTTTTCAGTCATGATGAATTTTGTTGCATTAATTTCTACTAAGAAAAGCAGAGAATGACAATCACTTTAAGGCAGTTTTTGTGTGTAAAATTTATGTAAGGAGATATTTCAAATCAAAATAATTCGATATTTTTAGAAAAAAGAACTAGAAGGAGAAAAGTATGCTTAAACGAAAGAGAAAGATTCAGTTAATAACAAACATATAATAGTTCAGAGGTAACTTGATGTTTAAAGCAAGAAAAACAAAGTTTTAGTGTTGACATGTTATAGCATCACCATGTCTGACTCTTAGAAATTAATAGCTCTTAAACTAGAATAATTATGAGAAAAGTTGTCATGACCAAAAGATTCGGAATAAATTTAACAATAACATAGTAAAATTTCGGGAAAATCCGAGTAAAATTAGTGTTCCACAGGAGTGGGGGCTTTTTCTAATTCACTAAAGAATAGTGTTTCCCCGCGGGAAGACACCAGTGTTCCACAGCAATTCAGCAATAGATAAGCCTAGCCTATAAAAAGCCGACCAGCGCAGGCAGTCCGGAATAGTTTTCAAACAGTTTTTCAATTGGGCGGTCGAGGTGACAAGAACTCCGTGATGGGCAGCGAACTACGAGGCTGTGGACTTTGAAATTTTTAGTAGTGGTGAAACGGGGAGCTTAGAAAATTTCAAGTTGTTATAAACTTTACATTACTGGTCAGGACAGTGGACTCTGATGCTATTCTGGGATGCCAAAGGATGAACTTTCGAATTTTGGGTGAATTTTCTGCAAGATTGCCAATCATTGTGTGTGAGTGACGTCAACCGGCACTCTAATTCAAGGAGACAATAGTTCTGATGCCTTATCTTTCTGGTACCTCAACTTGTACTACGTAAAATTCAAGAATATAAACTTTGTTTATGCAAGAACTGTTTTAATTCATAAACATTTATCTCTTGGGGTAATTACGGGGGATTGGTAACCATATAAAGAACCTATGCTAACATCCGTGAGGGTACCAACCAGCTCGATCAAGTTCGTATAGAAATGTTGCATAATCCCAATGCACGTTTTGTTACGACAACAGGCTGATAGCAACTAGACTTGCGCATAATAGTTCGGAAGGGGAGCGCTCAGTTTAGTTTGCAGCTCCCTCGCGAACTAGTTCGCTCTTTTAGTTCGTTAGTTCGCGTCTCAAATTCAGAGAAACAGGTCGTTCGCTTGCCTTGCTACCACTACTGCATGCGCTATTTTGTTTGTTAAGTCAATTTTATTAGGACATATTCATTTTTTTGTCGTTTCTAAATGGAATTTAATATGACCTTCTTAACAAAAGTTATTGCTTAGTAATAGCCCTTTCAAATTACATTAGCATGAACAGTTGCCACCGATAAACCAAAGTGCTCATTGTCCTTTACACAAATGGGTAAATTGAATAATTGTGCTGTTTTAACTATTTACTTTACATGCATTCGTAGAATATTAATTTTTTAAATGGATTTATTTATTAGTTCATGGAAGAAACATTACTTATAAAAGGCGCTAATGACCCTGCAGTCGATGTGCCCTTAAACCCCAACAACACAAGATTACTTATAAAATATTATAAATGCGTTTATTTTGATGAATTAAAATACCCGTTTCTAAGTAATCGGCTTTTTATTTAAATAAAGTTTTGGCAATAATGAACAAAATATAATTCTACTATTGGCTACAAGTTAAGTGCTATATGACAGAAACAATAGTACCTATATTATTAAGAAAAGTAACAGTAATACTTCCAATGTGATACCTAACAATTAGACATATAAAAATGACAGTGACCATTGAATGAGAAAGTGGTAACAATAACGAAAGTGCGTAAATTTCCAGTAAATTGGAAGTCATTGAGCTATTATTTTATTAGTGAAGGGGAGAATAATCCAACACACATTCACAATTTTTTGGCGACGAATGAAACTGATGAAGACACAAAAGTTAAAATCTTTTTGAATTTCGCAAGTCATTTCTTTCTCACTTTCACAAAGCTGTTAACCAACAGACTGAGATAAGTATTAAATTATGTCAGCTTTAAAATCAGTGCTAGAAAAATGTAAAAGATACTGTTTCTTTGGTTAAGAAAACAAGAAAAAGCCTTTAGAAACCAAATTCTCCACAGAAAGTGATAATATAAAAACATAATGCTCTAGTATTCATAGATAAATGTCTGGAGTATCTTAGTAAATAGTTTTATTTTAATGAAAGCAATTGGCTATACAAAATCCAAAAATTAAATTCAAATCACAGGGTTTCATTTGATGACTGTGAGACTATATTAGAGGTTATAAATTTGTGAGAAAAAATGAATATCAAAGTGAACAAACTTTACTCTGAAATACCAATATTATACAAAATCCAGGTAAAAGTAAGAGAAGTATTTCATGAATAAAAAATGTGTGGTGGTGTAACGGTTAGCGTTCTCGCCTTGCATTCGGGAGGACGGCGGTTCGAATCCCCGTCCGGGCATCCAGATTTGGGTTTTCCATGGTTTCCCCAAATCACTCCAGGCAAATGCCGGGATGCTTCCTTCAAAAGGCCATGGCCGAATTCCTTCCCATTCCTTGCCCCCCATCCTTTCCCGTCTCTAAAGACCTCGATGTTAAAAAGAGACGTACAGCAGTTACAAAAAAAAAAAAAAAAAAAAAAAAAAAAAGTTTTTTCTCAAAATTAATTTGACAACTGAAAGCGATAAAGTATGTGACAATTTTACTTTAGACAAAAAAGAATTAAAGATGAAAGAAGTGCAAAAAATATAGCTTAAAAATGAAATAGTAAAAACATACCTTTTATCATTTTCTACTCTTTCGTAAAATATTATATTTTTGAAGTGTAGCATATTTTTATAGGTTATTCTTTTTAAAAAATTCCTACCATCAACCAAAAAAATATTGGAAACCTTAGCGGCGAATGGTGCTAGTTCGTGAACGGTACTGCTCAGTTAGTTCGCGAACGGTACCGCTCTCTATAGTTCGCGACTGGGAGCGCTCTGTTTAGTTCGCGAACGGTACCGCTCTCTATAGTTCGCGACCGGGAGCACTCTGTTTAGTTCGCGAATGGAAGCGCTCTGTTTAGTTCACGAACTAGGTCCTCCAAGACAGCTCGTTCGCTCGCTTTGCTAGCCCTACTGCACGCGTTCTCTTGTTTGTTTTGGTAGTTGTGGTTATCGATGGTTGTCTTTTGATTGTTAATGGGATCAAAGTGTATTTTATTTTCACATTCCACATTAAATTTCCGTTTGTGACTTCTGCAATAATTATTAATGTTGAACAATTTATTTTTCTTTTATTTTTATATCTGTGCCTTCAGTGAAATGTGTCCACAAGGAACTGTGTTTCCTTTTAGATAATAAACTAAAACAAAAGTTGGTCTTCGGGAAAGGATCGAATAAACTAACAAACTAAGGAGCGAGAGATCTGGGAACTAGTTCGCGTAGTTTGCCTGCTGGAGCGCTCTTCTGAACTAGTTCGTTCGCGAACTACACAAGACTAATAGCAACCATTTGATGTTTAGTTACAGGTAGAAGCTATGAAGATCTAAAATTCAGAACCCGCATTTTTGCACAAGCACTGGGATATATTATTCCAGAAACATGCAGAGTGCTGTTGAAGTTTTAAGAGGAGAGTATATGAAGGTAAGTAACAATATTATCTACACCAGCCCTTTTGCTTTTTCAGCTTTAGTAGTTCCTTCACCAAGAAGATGGTTATCATGGTTCAGGGCACAGACCGTCTCCCAAAAATAACATTGGACGCCATCCATATTCAAGTGGTGTAACACTTCCGCTATCTTGGCTCCATCACTACTTCAAACCAGTCCTTTCAGAAGGAGATTGATGCATGAATCGGCAGAGCCGCGATGACCTTTGGCAAGTTGTCCATATGTCTCTGGAGAAACTGCAAGCTAACATTCGCCACCAAAATTCTTGTATACGAGATGTGAGTCCTAAGCATCTTATTGTACACATCTGCATCTGAGACATGGTACACTTACGCCTGGCAGGAGAGAGAGCATTGCCTGCGGTCAATACTTGGAGTCACGTGGCAGGACAAAATGAGCAATGAGATTGTTCTATCACAAAGTGCCACAGTATTACTGCCATCATAAAACAAAGATGACTCCGCTGGCTTGGCAATGTCCACAGAATGGATCCTGGAAGACTACAGTCATGCTCAGTCAGATTGCTAATATTAAGAGACCTGTGGGGCGCCCGATGCTGAGGTTTAAGGACTCCTGCAAACGTGATTTGGAGAGTTTAGGCATGTACACTTCTGACTGGGAGGCTTGCGCCAGCATGAGACACTTATGGCGCCCTCATATCGCCGCCGGCATGTCCAAACATGACCGAGCATGGTTGGATAAAATAAAGCTGAAAAAGCTTCGTAACAAGGAAGTACATCCACCGGACCCCTCTTTCACGTGCGACAGATGTGGCAAAATTGACAGCGCCATCAGACTATTCAGCCACAAAAGAAGATGTGGTGCTCTCAACCCTGGCGATAAATGAGTTATTACAACCATCATCTGTGAAGATGTTGTGGCCAATATATAGTTCCTTTATGAAATCCCCAAGATGAATTTGAAATTTTTATCTGCTCATTTCTAAATGTGTTGGTAAGTTATTTCTGCAATTAACATGCTCCAATTGCTTAATCATTGATCCTAATGGTCGCAATAAATAAGTTACTTAAAATCTCTGCCTTTTTCAAATCGACAATTTCTTCTCTCTCCTTGTCTATAACTGCCTGAACACTCTCCTTTTTTCTCAGTTTTCTAAAATAACTACAGAAATTTTTAGGCATCTGTCCTTGGTCCCACTGCATCTATAACATTCTTCAGAAATCCATTTTTAGCCACCTTCTTTGCAATTATTAGTTCCTTGCTTAGTGATTTCCTACTGCCTTGCTGTCTCTTAACTCTGATATATTCTCTTTTAACCAACCTCTTAAAACGCCTCCTTGGAATACATATTTCTTCATCCTTCTTTATTATCTCCTTGAATTCTTCCCACTTCAACTCCACTTTATTGTGCCAACCTTCCATTTGCTGAAACTGTCCCTTAAATATCTCTTCACATTCAAAATCTGTGCCTTTTTTAAAATTATACCTATTTCCTACTTCAATTCTGTCCACTTGTTTGCTAAACCTCTAACATCCATCAGAAATGCTTGCTGATCACTTATTCTTTCAGTTTGTTGACACGACACAACGTTATCTTAGGGCTTTATTAGGAAGATATCCAATATGTTTTTGTCCCCTTATTTTCTGCTCTGTCACTAGAGTAAAGTCTCCTTACCTTATTAAAACATTTGCAAATCCCTGTGTCCTTAGGTTGTTAACCTTATTTCCTACCCAGTTGACACCTGATAAATGTAAAGCTTCAACAATAATGACAATTCAACTAAAACTTCTGAACTCTGACCATGAATTCAGTTTCTCCCTGAGAGCCTCATCTTCACAATTTATTCTTCCAACACCGCGAATTTTTTTTTATGATCCCAGAAATCTACCACAAGTAGCTCATGGTCATGATCTATAAACACCAGTGAACTGTAGTATGAAAACTCCTCCACCAACGGTTCCTCTATCTCTGCAGTACACTCTGTAACCATTGGGAAAACCTGCCTACTGATTCTTCTTTTAACCAAGACTCTGGCCCTAGAATCACTTGTGTATAGTGTATATCTACTAAGCTTGTGTAAGCACCTTAGAATTTTGGCAAATTCTAGTTTCTTAGCTTCAAGTATAAAGGGAGGAAGCGTTCATTTAAACATATAGTTTTCATTGCATACGCAGGTTATGGGAGGAGTTTTATGTAGAAGCTGATACCACAACCTAACTTACTAAATAAACCATTTAATAAACAACAGTTAATAATAGCACTAAATAAACTTGTTATAACAGTAAAGAAATTTTTAAATTAACCTGGAATAGGATAATCCATTATTGTACCATTTGCAAACAATGGATTTTTGTTACGTGACCATTTCACTATTTCTGAACATTTTTAAGTGAAGTAAAGTAATTTTAAAATAAGAAGAAGTCAAAAGAAAGTTGAATTCACTAAAATTTCGTAGTTTCAGGCGTGTAAATAACGTAAATAAATTTTTAAACACTTCTATAAATACACTTCACTTTTATTATTATTAATTTAATTGTGATGGAGCTAACGCTCCGGTGGCAATTCCCCTAGCATCCAATTACCCCATTTTATATTATTTTTTTTTTTAATTTTCTTTTATAGTTGCAGTGTTAAATTCCTTAAGCGTTTTTGGTAAATTATTTATCACTTCACTTGGTAATTTGTTCCAATCTCTGACACCCTGTAAGCACCTTAGAATTTTGGCAAATTCTAGTTTTGCTCAGGCGGGACTTAGAAATTTCGAGAAGAGCAGTTTTCAACTTTAAGGAATTTCCCTGTAATCTTGCTCACAGTAACAATTCACCATAAAAATCTTTTTAAAGTGTATTTATCCTATCGAAAAACGTTTAGCTTAAGAGATATTTAGGATGGTTCATGTTTTGAAACACGCGATCAGAAAAGTAGAAATTCTAAGATTTGCAATATCTTTCAATCGGGTAAAGCGACAACTGATCTTTTATCACCAGCTGTAGTCAGCACTGTCCCGGATTTTTTGGTAATAAAATTAAATAATTTGGTAATGTCTAATTAGCGATTTTAATTAAGAGAAAATAATAAGCTTTTTTATTAAAAGAGATATTAATTTGAAATTCATATCAGTAGATAGCCCTAATCAAGACGATTACGTACATATATTAGTTTCCATAAAAAGTTTTAGCATTTGTCTAGTAATCAAGTTTTTGAAATATAGATTGTCGCGGATTGTTGTTGACGCGCGTAAAATTCCAGAACACTTAGGGATTTTCCCCGATCGTATTATAATGTGTCACTACGCGGAGTTTGAACAGCTAAAAAATTAATTAATCACTCTAAATTTCTCATGAGACTGCCGTTGGACTTCTAGTAGATGAGTCCAGATACTGTCAAAGTTTGAACATTTTTAATAGTCTGGATCGTCAAATAAATTACACACACTTTTAGCTACACGGAAGCAAAAAGATGTGATACAGTTGCTTACGTCACTGATTCCAGTGGTTCCTATAAAAGGATCCCGCCGCCATTATGGTTTGTCTGTTCCGGTCTGTCTTTCGTCTCACTTAGTCTTTCTTGTTTGCGTTGGTTGGATGTGTCGTGGGTTGTAACTCGCCATGCTGGCTAGTTCAACCATGTTGGATGTTGTCTTGTTATATAGCTACTGTAACTTTTAACATGAACTTTTAAATTTTCATAAGGGTTCGGTCGGTTAAAATTTCTCTCCACAACTTGCAACCTTTGGAAAAGTGTGTTCGATTTGCCTACTCAACTGTATAATGCTAATTTAAACTTTTGATTTCTTTGAATAAACTTTAAAATTTTCGAGTATAATTGGACTTATGATTTTTAGTAGACAGTAAACCTTTTCTCTATTTGTGGTTTAACAAATATTGTGGCGACCTCAAACATTTACGTTGAGTTATCCGGCTACATGGTCAAAACCAAAATTATTTCATAAATTTTCTGCAGAACTTTGAGTCAACCATAAACTATTAGTTGAGGCACTAAGGCTATACTACAGCCCTGGTATCAGCCTTGTTCCTTACAACCCTTACCAACAAAAGAAATTTTTTCCACTCCCTTATGCTGCTATTAATAGTTATACATAAAAATTGCATTTCAATCAAATAACAGATGGACGTAGAAATCATGCAGCCAGATCTTAGGCTATAAGATTCAGCAGCTGTAGCATAACATGTGTTCTTTAATTCCTTCTTTTCTCTCTAAAGGTTTAGGAGCTCTGGATGATAGAAAGCGGTGAGCCATGCATTTTTCAGTAGTGTTTGTCTCGAAAAATCTGTTAATGAAGTGTACATTTTTTGTAGATGAATTGGACACTATCAGCTTACTTCATTTAATTTAATTTAATTGCAATAGAGCACAGGCTCTGGTGGCAATTCCCCCACACACCCATCCTCCCCCTATCCTGCACCCACCCACATTTGCCCTCTACAAATTTTAGCTTTAAATTCTTTCAAAATTTTCGGTAAAATATTCATCATTTCTCTTGGTAACTCATTCCAATCCCTGACACCCTTACCCAAAAAAGAGAATATCCCCACACCCTTGTGCCTGAAATCGAGTGCCAGCTTGTGGTCATGGTCATTTTTTCCATTCCATGCACTACTTTCAATACCTATTGCAATATCTTTCCATGCCTCATTGCCAGTATATGCCCTGTACACTCCCATGACCCTCCTCATCCTCCTCCTGTCTTGCAATGAATCCCATTCCAGCTCCTTTATCATATCTGTCACTGATTGTATTCTGCGATAATTTCCAGAAACAAATCTAGCAGCCCTTTTTTGCACCCTCTCCAGCTCCTGTATTTGATACGTAAAATGAGGGTCCCATACTACACTACCATATTCGAGCAATGATCTGACCAAAGTTTTGTAACCCAATTCCTTTACTTCTCCCATACTTCCCCTCATTACTCTCTCCAAGAAGTGCAGAACTTTGAAACCTTTTCCTACCACCTCTCCAATGTGTCCTGCCCAGTTAAGCTTGTTATCAAAAGTAATGCCATGATATTTTCATTTCAAGTTGTCAGCTTAATATTTTAACATTTTTTATCACATATTGCTAGTAATTTCTTGATCTAAAAAGTAGATTTACTAAAAGAACGAAAAATCTAGTGTAACATATTTGAATTTCAGAACATTTGATGCAGTAGAACCGATTTTATAGACATTTCAAAGATTATTTCATCACTGAACACACGTGGGTCAATTAAGAACTATTTACAACTAAACCAAGTCATTCCCAGAGATAAAATTTAAAACACGTAACTAAATTCAAAGAAAATTCTGATAATTTTACCTTTTTGATATTAATAATACTTTAAGAGTTATTAACGAAAAACCATATGATTTATAAACTGTTAATTTACCAAATCTGTCTAAGCTGTAATTTCATTATCCTGCCACCAATCTCTGTATAATTTACACCATTAAACTCAGGAATTTTTGGAGAACATTTTGACACTAATTTCATTCAGGTAATTTGCAATTTCCGTGGTTCGGATTCCACGTTAAACTGTAGGTCCCAGAGGAAAGGAACTGGCCGTCCTACCTCTGACACAATGGCTTAGTATGCCTCCTTCGGGAGGATCCAACCTACCTTCGGGTTGTGGACTAAGTTAAGTTTATGTTAATTTGCAATTCAGCAGTACTTCTAAAAAATTGAATAAATTCAAACATTTAGGTAATTCCCCAATTGCGTAGGAGGTCGTATCACTACGCAAAATTAAACAAAAATTAAAACTAATCACTCGAAATTTCCCACTAAACATCTTTTGGACTTCTAGCAGATAAGTCTACACACTGTCAAAGTTTGAACACTTTTTTATAATCTAGATCGTTTAGTGAAATATACACACTTTTTGTTAGGCAACAGCAGAAAGGTGTTGTACAGTTGCTTACGTCATTGGTTTGGGAGGTTTCTATAAAAGGTCGTTCCACAACCTCATGGTGTGTTTTCTCCGGGAGAGTTATGTGAGGTAATCTGCGATAGTTTGTTTTGGAGCGGGAAGGCCGCTGGTGGAAACTTGCATTCAATGTCGGCCATGTTGGGTATAGTTGTAAAATACTGCGATTTTAATGTCTACTAAGAACTTTTAAATTTAAAATGGGGTCGTTCGGTAATATTTCTCTCCACAACCTGCAATTTTCTGGAAACGTTTGTTCGATTGCCTACTCAACTTTTTTATGCAATATTTCATGAATGTGACTTTGAAAATAAATTTAAAATTTTTCTTGAAGTGAACTGTTGTGAAACCTTTTCTCAGCTTTGGGTTATAAAGCTATGTGGCGGCCATAAAGCATTCAGTTGAGTTTCTAAGTAGGCAACATGGTCATTTAAAATTATTAAAGTCAGTCAGAACATTTTCGTCAGAGAACTTTTCATTTCAAATGAACTGCTAGTTAAGGTACTAAGCCGATACTACAACCCTGGTATCAGCTTTAGCCCCTTACTTTTGCAAATTCTATTAATTTGTCCCTTTTATTTATACAGTTCACCAGTAACACTCTTTTTAATGGCTTTGAGATATTATCAGTATCAAATCTCTCCTTCCCAGTTCTGTCCCTGTTCAAATTGATTAGCAGAATTGTTTCTTGTAATATAATTATTGTCAAAGAGTTTGTTTTTATGAAGTATGTTTGACTAACCACAGACATGGAACTGCCTTAATTCATTTAATAACGTTTCCCCCATTATCTTGAAAGAAAGAAAAGTCTTATCTAGTTGCTCAATTTGTGGCAATAGTATTAATATTCCTTCAGGTATCTTTGGCAATCTGGACAATCAAATTAATTGCACAGTGGTTTTAAAGGTCAACAGTAGAATGAAAATCACCTGAATCCATCTTTGAGATTCTTTAAATTTGGATAAGAAGTAACATACAATATTTAAGTCCTAAAGTTATGTTTATCTGTAATTTATTTTAACAGAATATGATGAAAAACTCGCAGTCATATTTCTATGTTAACTTACCTCCTGGAAGTTATAAACTGTGATAACAACATTGACATCAAAAAATATATATTCAATCAATCTTCTCACATTATACCACTTGAGATTATCAAGCCCGCATCCTATACGTGGCATTGCCAGCTTAGTAACTTCATGAGACAAAATATGTTCACGCATTGCAAGAAGGCTCATTTCTAAAGTTTCCATGGTAGGTTTTCCAGTACTCTTGCATTTAGTAACCAAATAGTATATGTATCTTCTTTTGTCTTCAAGAACTGCTACTTCCCCTTCCTTTTTATATTGGGATAAGAGCTCATCAACTCTATTGAACATTTGCCTGCAAAACAACCAGTCATAAGAAAAATCAGGTTTTGTAAGAAGAAAACTACTTTACTCACCAATACAATATTTCTTAAAAAGTAACAAAGTTACATCATAATGCTAATGAACATAAATATTCTATTGTCCTCTTCAAAAAACAATTATTGTGTAACAAATTAGTTACAAGTAAGGGGTCTACTTTATCTTTCCTTTACAAATTAACATCCCCTCACAACATTTCTTCCTGTTCCAGTGTTTCTTAAACTGCTATCTGGAATTCACAAGTAATGTGATTAAGTTTTGTAAAATTCAATTTAGATATGAAGTAAAATATCTTAATATTCATATGAACATATTTGTCAAAATTCAAAGAAGGGATTTAAAAAAAAAAAAAAAATAGGATTTGTAGTGTGGACTCTATTACTGCTATTCAATTTTTCTAAATTTCATATTTTTTCCCCTTATATTTGTTTTGTTAAATTTTGACAAACATAAAACAGGTCATTACAGTATGTTCAAACACCATTCCTAACTATAATATTGGTTTTTAACAGACAGTTGCAGCTCAAAACATTTTTCTACAAGTTACTTTCTTAAGATAAACATAAGATGTAGACACACAGTTTTTTTTAATAGAATATATTATGCTCAGCAAAAACTTGTAACATAGCAGTGTCATTGCTCTGATTTAAACAACATAGGATTAATTATTTTTGATATTAGGAAAAGCCACTTTCAATTGCTTTAATATCAATCTACTGACCAAACACTAAATATTTTTCAAGAAAATTATTGTCACAAAATATGAATAAAGTCAACTATGAGAGATTTTTATTTCAGTGTAATTTACATTATACTAGTTATTGAATAATGGCGTACTGCCACCTATATATAGTTACATTGCCATACTATGGGACCTGAAATATTGTTTCATGTTATGTGTTATTTTTTGTTGCTGCTTCCCTTCTCTCTTCAACTTTGGTGAGTGTTGGGCATAATGTATATTTCTATTCCGTATAAATACCACCTCCTGACACCACTTCCTGCACCATTGTTACTGGGAAAAAGAATTTGTTTATTACATAAAAAAATTATTGAATTCGTTATTTTCAACAATTGAAAATGCATGAGATGTGTGCCATTTCTCTCAGCACACAATGCAACATGTCAGATGTCATATCTAAGCTTGAAGCAGTCCTAAGGGATAAAATTTAATTGTCAGGCATTTTGTAATACTTTACAAACTGCAGGTTGTGGTATGTCTAGATCACTGCTAGCCTATTTAATTTCCTGGGGCTGCACTGGAAAGCTTCTCTGATCTGGTCCACATATGATTCCAATATGAATGGGTGATCACTGTTTTTCTGCTACACAAACACCCAATTTCCACATACTATTTTGTAATATGCCAGTAGATTTGCCAAAACCATTTACAGGAGGTCCAACCACATACAGCTGAATATTAAATGACCTATAAGAGCATTTTCTTAACATTAAAGTACTTTTAGTTTGATTTTGAAGCCACTGTCGTAAAAGACGTTAGATCCAGATAAAGTTGTTTTTCAAGTGTCATGGGATTGACCATATTCGCTTTCCTTAAGGAGAACTTACCACGATTATTTTATAGGCTCAGAAAAATTTAGTTTGAAAGATATTTACATTTTAGTGATGTAAAAACACGTGTAGTCTGTATCGACAAGAATGTCTGAAACATAATTTCAACCAATTAAGTAAAGCATAAATACAATTTTTAATTTTAAAAAAAAAACATAATCTAGAGTTAATGAGATACAGGAATAGAAACAGACTCAGGAAATAGACAAAATCAAGTTGGTCAAATACTTGTTATTAGTTCCTCAAAAAGTTTAGAATTTCAATAATATAATAAAATTTTCCGAATTACACTATTAGAAGCATTATTGAGCATCCTGCAAAGGCAGTGAAGTGACAAAATAAAATTTTAGTCCAGTAAAAACACTTTTGAAGAACGAGTAAAATCAAAATATTTAGAACAGGTTGTACAAAGAAACAGGTGAATTACACTCAAAATATAAAGTGGTTTATCAGATACTGAATTTTGTAATTATAAGTTGACATCCGAGGTCTGAATGAATTGATAAACAGAAATCAGGCATGTTGCATTTTGAGTAGTCTTTTACAGATTCTTAGAAAGACTGGTCTGCAGAAAGTTTCTCTGCAATGTTTTGAACAGTCTTCTCTCAGTCTTAGTCAATGTCAGTCCGCAGTGGTATGAGCGAGCAATGCTTCTTGGTAAGACTTTATAAGTTTTCGGCTGAGTCAGTTTGCAGTGGTACAAACCAGCAGAATTTTCATAACTATGACTTTAAAACATTCGAAAAGGTCACTCTGATTTGCAGTTGACAGTGCTGTGTGTTTACAAGAGTGAATGTTTGTACTTACAAGGGACACCTTTGACCTCAAATGCTCGGAACTGCATGAAAACATGCTTAGAATAAGTGATCATAAACAAAACAGTGCTGTGTGTCATTTACATGAAAAACATTGCATTCTACCTTAAGTAACATTTTAATAGAGAGAAAGAAACTAACAAGATATCAATAACATATGAAGGAAATTATACGTAATTCAATGACGTCAGTGTATCATTACATTTTAAATCAACAGTGCCAAAAACTCTCTGCTTAAATATAAATTCTTCGCGGGTTTGCAGCCGGATTACATTCATGAAAACATCAAATTCACAATGGAGCTAGAGAAAAATGGTACCTTGCCCTTTCTAGATATTTTAATCCAGCGGAGACCTGATGGAACCCTGTCACATAGTGTATACAGGAAAATAACACACACAGACTGCTATTTACATGCCGATAGCTTCCACCATCCGGCGCAGAAGACCACGGTGTTATACACGCTTGTACAAAGAGCAAAGGTAATTTCAGACGCTGACAATCTGCAGGCCGAACTCGAACATCTCCGCCATACCTTCATGCGGAATGGATACCCGATCCCATTGATAGAATGGGCACTTCGAAAGAAAAAGGCAGATATACGTAATATTGAGGAAGAAGAACAGCCTAAAGATCTTGCCTTTATCCTGTATGCAGGTAGCATCTCTGGGAAAATTGGCAGGATTTTAAAATGACACGGAATAAAGTGCATTTTCCGCCCTCCTGATAAAATACGGGATTTGCTGCGTCCTGTGAAGGATGATTTGGGTTTAAAAACACTGGGAGTGTACAGCATACCGTGCCAATGTGGTAAGAGTTATATTGGTCAAATCATCCGCACTATCCAGGCCCTCGTGACTGAACATCAGCGCAACATCCAGTTGTTTCAACTAGAAAAATCTGCTGTGGCACAACACATGATCGAAAATGGTCACAGTATGGATTTCGATAATGTGAGAGTTCTAGCCAAGTGTTCCTTCTTCTGGGAATCTGTGATTAAAGAAGCTATTGAGATACATCTGAATAATAATAATATGAACAGGGACTTGGGTGTATGGCTCAGTGACGCATGGAAACCTGTTTTTGCCATTCTTAAACAACCAAGTGTCTCGCTGACGGATGATAGGAGAGTGGAGAGTGTAGCACGGCATATCTGTCCTACTTCTTCTATAGCTGGGTTCGTAGCCGACCAATCACTGACAAGTATTATAGAACCAGGGTTATAGTCAGCCAATCAGAAGACCGCATGGCTCCCTATGGATTTCTCGGGTTTAACATCATAATGACAGTAAATGTTGGAAGAATATATAATGTGGGGGGTCTTTCATTAAAGAAGTTTTTGGGATATTTATGTGTGAGAATAATGTGAACGATGACGCTATGAGAACAGTTATTGTAGTCAGCCAATCAGAATACCGCTTGGCTCCCTACGGATTCTCGAGATTAAACATCATGATTAATAGTGGTAGAATAATGTGAACGGTGATGCAATTTGAACAGTGATGTTATGCGAACATTGACATGTGTAATCAATCTTTTTCCATTTATAACAACCTCGGCTTTGGTTTACGCTGTGGAGCCAACTGTCAGTACAACGCTGGTGTATTGGGATTTGTTTAAAGAACATATGACATAATTGGCAGCCATGAGCTGACCTGATAAGAATTATCCGACAATATGTTGACTTTGTACCATCACAACTTCGTTGTGTTACTTTAAAAATGAATATGGATATTTTGTAAACAGCAGTATACTGCTGAATGGAAACTACGTTTCCTTTCTAATTTTCCACTAACATACCTTTAGAATGTTTGTCTTGTATTCCTTATAAAATTTGTTGTAAATTATTATACTTTATGCTTACCATTGTCATTGCAAAAATTTTGTAGATTTAAGGGATACATAAGCTTGGTATGAATCAAGTTCAACTTTTCTGTGTTCTTGGACATTTCTCGGCAGATCTAGCTACAAGGCTTTTGCTTTATATAATTTGCGAGCCTTACAGTCTGCTCCCGTTACAGGACTTGGGTTTTCACCCATTATTAGGGAATTGTGTGATCAGTGTAAAAAGGGAAAGTGGTAGTTTAAGGCCATAACAAAACCAAAATAATATTTAAACAAAGACGTTTAATAAAACGAAAGACTTTCCTTTCATGGAATTTCATAATACAATTTGTTTATAATTATTAAAACACTACAATTTTTTATTTTCTATGTTTGTAAAATCATACACATTACTGTTGGTTTTTCTGAAAACAAATTTGATATTCCTTATGTTAATATTTTTTAATGTACTTTTTGTAATTTGTGTTTATAACCATTTATGTTTCTTATTTTGATAATTTTTCTTATGTTTTTGGTATTTTGTGATTGTCTATACTACACACGTTAATAATTTTGTGATCATTTGATATTTTACATTTTTGCTATTTGGTGATAATTTGTTGGACTTTAATAATTTTTCATTAATATTGATACTCAGAGAATGAATGAGTTTTTGAGAAAATTTTGTAATTATTTTGAGTGAAGAAGTTTAAGTTTTTGATATTGTTAAAATATTTTTGCTTTTGAGTATAAATGGTGGAAAGAAAGAACCGAACCGATGCGATAGTTCAATTTTGTGGGAGTAGTTCATTTCTTTTGGGGATTTTAATATTTTTCTTTTCTATTTTCAAGATGTTCAGTTAGTTTTCTTTAGAAATAACTTCAATCTTCAGGGAGCATGTAAGCATCTTAGAATTTTGTGAAATTCTAGCCCCTCACTTTTAGGTATATGGGAGGAAGCCACAGGTGGGCACAGTTAATCCAAACGTTAACTTTGTTAATCATTATTCCGCTACTTAAAAAGTTAACTTCGATAATCGTTAAAGCGTTAAATGTTTATAAATTTAACGCAAGTTAAAGTTATCCGTTAAAAGTTAACTAGTCAAAAGTTGTACTGATGTATTAGTATTATAGTACGGTAGGTATAACTGCTCTCTATCTCAAGGTGTTATGTACCATGATGCAAGTGTGGATTTATTTATAAAAATTAACAAATTGTGGTTACGCTATCGCCACAACAACGAAGTGGTATTCCTGTCTGTTTTTATCTTTGTTGAGACTGTGATCAACATAACACTTGCAAATTGTCTTACGAGAGACAATTAAGGTACTCGTGACATTATAAAAAAAAAGTAGTAAAAAAAAATGAATGCAGAATGAAAAGCAACAATATTATAGAAAACAAGTTGGACTGGGACACCTGAATATGTGAAAACTGCGACCAGTGAAATTTGCGGCCAACCTAAAATCTACGACCAATGCTTGTTACGGTTACCTTTGTGCCACGGCCTACCTGTGACCAGGGTCGGCGCTAGTAATTTCGGGCCCGGGATAAAATGGGCGACCTTTTTTTTTTTCTCTACAAAATGGCTAGGTGACAATGGGAGTATTCTTGGTTTCATGGCCTTAGGGCCCCTATAGTCGGTGATCGGGCCCCCCATCAGCCGGCGGGGCCCGGGTACTTTTGACCCGCTTACCCCCCTCCCCCTAACGCCGGCCCTGCCTGTGACCTAAAGGCCCCTTTAGACGACCCGGCCTGGTTTCACTAAATCATGGCCTGCATGTTTTTACGTGAACAAATATAACGGAAGTTAGTCAGCGACATCCTTTTACATTACACGGCCAAAACTGCCAAACTAGCTTCTACTTTTTTTTTTTTTTTTTTTTTTTTTTTTTTTTTTTTTTTTTTTTTTTTAAAGACACACAAATGTTTCGAATTAAAATTGCACATCACCTTTTTCGTAACTTATGTATTATTTCTTTGATTTTTTTCGCACTGGTTACTAAAAGTTGAGATTTTTGCTGATCTGCAACACTGTTTGCAGACTCCAGTGCGATACTAACTATCGATCAGGCGGCCGGTCATCCACTGGCACAGAATTTCGTCCGAGTAATGCCCGATTTGACGGCCGAACAGTTTGTCCGATTAACCTCTTCCGACACACACTGCCGATCCGTCACTGTTGCTTCAACACCAACTGAACGCGATGTTTTTACTAAACGTATAATAACAACATACATTTTGTAATAATAAAAAAAACCTTTGTAGATCCTTGGGCAGGACCTTAGATGCGCACCCTCCATTGCAAATAATATGAAATTTCACCTTGAATTTTAGAGCAATTTTCTTACTAAAAACAAACATCTGAAATTTTTATTAGACTACAGAAAATATTGCTGTATCGTATATGCAAATATATTGAACTGGAGAGATAAAAATGAAAAAATGAAGGTTTTCAATACAATATATTAACAATTATGGTACAAACACAAGTTTGAAGTGGTCACTACCAGAGAAGAAATTCACCCTGATAAGAGTATCTCTGCTCAATAATGATCTGAGTTTAGTCGCGTACATTTATTAAAACTGAGCTGAAAGCTGCAGTTTTAATATGGGAACGTTCATAAACCACGTAGCTCCATTCCGGCCTCTTTTGAACCCCCCCCCCCCCACATAGCCCGACGTTGCTTTTGTCTCTACCCCCTTCCCACCCACGCACACACACACACTCATAGCACATAGCTTTTTTTCCTATTGATTCCAGAAAAATTTGGACTGTTTTTTTTTGTTAGACTATCGTAAATTACATACGGAGATAATATTAAATGTCGGAAACATATATTTACATTCTCTTGAGCGTTATGCACCTCATTTTAACTGTGACAATAATACGAATGAAAAACAACGTGGCCTGGTTCGGAACCCCTCCCCCTCCCACGTAGCCCAATGTAGCTTTCCAGCCAACCCCCCCCCACCCCACGACCGAGCTATGTGGTTTATGGACGGTCCCTCTGAAGTACAGTAATACCCCGCTTTACGCGACCCCGTTATGCGCGGTTTCACTTTAGCGCGAATTTCAAATTTCGCGTTAAAGTGCCTCGTATTACGCGAATTGCTTACTTAAGAATATGTATGTACATAATGTAGTCATTGGCTTCTCTTTGGTCCCGGGAATCCCCGCTTTCTCCAACCACTCTGATCGAAGAATTCCCCGTCCTACGACTTTTTTCTACAGGGATTCCCTGGTTTGTTTCGTTTGTTCCATATGTTTATCTCGGCTGGCAGTCGTGTTTTAACGTTTGGTGGAGATACATAATTTAACGCTACGTTAAAAATGCCGCCTATGAAGAAAAAAGAGCGTAAAAACGTAACTTTGGAATTGAAGATAAGGTGATAAGAAGAATGGAAAATGGAGGGAAAGCAACAATTATTAGCAGAGATTTTGGTCTGTAAGAATCGACTGTGAGAATGATTTTTAAAAATCGGGAAAAAATTAAACTTTCCAGCGAAAGTTCAACACCTATAAGTGCAAAAAAACTTTCTCGTTCGAGATCTTCTATCCTAGAAAGAATGGAGAAGTTGTTAGCAGTCTGGATCGAAGATTTAAGATTTAAAGAAGAACACACCACTGAGTCAAGATCTCATATGCACAAAAGCAAAATCTTTGTATGAGATGTTAAAGACAGAAGAAGGTGAGTTCCACTCCGACTTTTGCTGCCAGCAGAGGCTGGTTTCATCGGTTCAAGCAACGTTCCAATCTTCACAATATCCAGATAACAGGTGAGGCCGCCAGCGTGGACACTCAAGCTGCAGCTGAGTTTTTAAACAAGTTTCAAGGTTTCGTAACACGAGAAAAAATTCCTGCCTGTCTCATCTTCAATGTTGATGAGACTTTACTGGGAAAAAAATTCCACCCCGAACATTCATTTCTAAAGATTCAGAAACACCCCGTGCAATGCGAGGTACAGACAAGACAAGCCTACCAGTCGAGTGGCGGTCCAACAGAAAGGCGTGGGTTACACGGGAATTTTTTCAAGATTGGTATTCTAATAGTTTTTGCCCGTCAGTCAAATCCTACTGTGGCAGAAATGGGCTTGAACGTAAAGTTATATTACTCTTAGACAATGCCCCAGGACATCCTACCTCACTTGATACGCCGAGAGACTTAAAAGTGTACGTGAAGTTCCTTCCACCAAACACTACGTCAATATTACAACCTATGGACCAGGGAGCAATAGCAAACTTCAAAGCTTATTACCATCGCCGCACTTTTAGTATACTAATTCATGAAACCGACGGGGAAGGAAGACAGTCTATGCGAGAGTGGTGGAAGTCATACAACATGATGAAGGCTTTCGCAACATAGACGAGTCTTGGAACGAAATTAAAAAGAGTTGTATGAACGGGGTGTGGCGTAATCTTTGACCAGATGTAGTGGAAGTACCTAGAAGAATTGTCCAAATGCACAGACAAGTGCTTGAAGACATTGCTGCAATGGTTGAGGGGTCTGAACTTGAAGATGTCGCGGTAGAAGATCTTGAAGAACTTGTAGCAGCTCATGACGAACCTCTCAGCAATGAAGATCTGGTCGAGATAATGCCATAAACGATGAGGAAGAACAAGTAGAAGAGAGAGTTTTATCTTCAAGCGGAATTCAAGGTGCTCTTTCAAAAATTTATTCAGGTTTGGACATATTGCAGAGAATAGATAGTGTTGATGACCGTGTGTCAAACAATTAAAAACAGCGTTGTGTGTTAAGAATGTAAAAGAAATGCTACTCAAAAGACAATAGGTGTATTTTTCCGAAAGAAAAAAACATGTAATACTGCATAAAGTGTTTTTAGAATTAAATTGATTGATTAAAATGATTTGTATGTTTTTGCATTAACTTTTGACTATGTTTAATCGTAAACCCCGATATACACGAATTTCACTTAACGCGATTTTTTGCGGAACGTATCCCTCGCGTAAAGCGGGGTATTACTGTATAGCAAAGGGTATAACTATTGCGTGTCATTGCCATTTTCTTAATATCCTTGTTATAAATAATGTAAAATCTTGTTCTGTTACGTTAACATATTTCCATGTTGTCATAGCACATTTTCCTTCATAACATAATGATCTCTTATGTATGGCAGGGGTGTTGTTTTGCAACTTTTAATTGTTAACGATGTTTACAAATTAATACACCTCATTACAGATAATAATGTTGATTTGTCAATAAGATAGGCTATGACGCTTTTTAGTTTATTTACGTTTGCAGAATTCACAATATAAAATAGTCACGCCGCCGGCTGAAAATGCTCGGCGCGCCGCCGCCAAGATTTTAGCAGGCGGCGCCCACTACTACACCGAACATACGAGCAGCGCTGCCAGTACAGCCAACTTATATTATACCGCTGTCTCTTTGAAATTATACAGAATGTAACCCAATTATACAAAGGGGTCATCCATTGATTACATACGTGAGTGAAAGTGCTGGGAGCAAAAAAAGTCCACGAAAAGTAAACAATGCATACATTGATCAATTTTGAATAACAAAAAGGAAATAGATATGCAGGAAGGGTTGCCAACTCAATGAAGCAAAGGGCAAACACTTTCAAAAAGGTGCTGGAATGTACTTTACTTTTAACTGCTCATTTTTGTATCCAATTATACAAGGCAATTTGTTATACAAATAGGATACAAGAGGTAACCAAATTATGCAAGTTTTGTATCCAATTATACAATCTGGTAGCCCTGCATACGAGTGGTGGCGTGGCGCACCTTTCAAACAAACGAAAAGATGTCAACAACCTATGTAATGGACTAAAGTTAACGGAAGTCCAATTTAACGGAAGTTAAGAAGACTGTTAATGATTTTTTAGGTTAACTTAAAAGTTAAATTTTCGCAATTTTTTTAACTTCGTTAATTAACGATTAACGGATTAACTGTTTTGTGCCCAACTGTGGAGGAAGCTAACTCTCTAGTAACAGATAGTTTCATTGCTTATATAGGTTAGGAAAGGGACACTTTATATAGCATGCAGATACCATGACCAAACTGATTAAATAAACTCTTTCAAAAGCAGTAAAGATATTTAAAAGTTAATAAAAGACCTAAGTAAACTTTGTATAACAGTAAACAAACTCTATGTCAATCGAAAATAAAATAATTAATAATAGTTCAATTTGGAAACAATGAACTTCTGCTATATGAGCATTTCATCATTTTTATACCGATTTGAAAGCGATAAAGTAACTCAACACTTAATAAAATTAATAAACTAATTTTCTATAATGATATAAAAACCTCATAATAACCTGAAGTAAGATAATCCATAATAATCCAGATAAACAAACAATAGATTTTTGATATTTGATATTTCACTATTTCTGCATACCTTCAAATGAAATAAAGTAATTTTAAAGGAACAATAATTTAATAAAAGGGTAAATTCACTAAAATTCCATAGTTTCTGGATGGGTAAATAACTTAAATAAATTTTTAAACACTTCGTTGGACGCACTTAACCTTTAACATTTTTTATCACAGAATCCTAGTAAGCTTTCGGAATAAAAAGTAAAATTCGTGAAAGAACCAATAATCTAGTATCACATATATTAATTTCAGGCCATTCCATGCAGTAGAACAGATTTTATAAAGATTTTAGAAATTATTTCGTCATGAAACCATGTGCTTGGTTTGGGAATTTATTACAACCAATCAAAGTTAGACACAGATATAAAACAGCTTTTAAAATACGTAATTTAATTCAGAGAAAATTCTGGTAATTTTACTTTTTCAATAAAAGCAATAGAAGAAAAGTTATTAAATTAAAAACCATATATCATTTTTGTAAATCTTGTCAAAGCTGTAACTTCACTATCCGATAATCAATCTCGATAAAACTTACACCATTAAACTCAGGAATTTTTGGAGAACACGCTGACAATAATTTTATTTAAATAAATTGCGATTCAGCAGAAATGATGAAATTGCACAAGTTTAAACGAACTGGTATTTCCCCAAGTCGGCAACAGGTCGTGTCACTACGTGAAGGTTAATATAGACATTTAAAATGAATCACTTAAAATACTCACGAAATAGCCGTTGGTCGTCTATTAAATAAGTCTAAACACTGTCAGCCTTTAATTGCTTTATATCTGCTTGGTTATTGAGTTTGCTGGGTCATATTTTGGCTAGGCCGCAGCAGAAAGTTGTGTTTCGGCTGTGACGTCATGGAACCTACATAATCTCGTGCTTGCATGCTACTGTACCTTTTCGTCCGCGGAGCAGTATGTTTGAATAGTCTGCGCAAGTTTAGTGTAGAAGCGTGGAGGAAGTCTGTTGAATGTGAAGCTACTGAGTCAGCCATGTTGGGACTTTGGTGTGAGGGCATGCGACGTCAACTTTTAATATGAACTTATAAATTCACTAAAGGGGTCGGTCGGTTAAATTTCTCTCCACAACCGGCAATATTTTGGAAAAGAGTGTTCAATTGCCTACTCAACTGTGTAATGCTATTTTGAACTTGTTATTTTAAAAAAAATAAACTTCAGATTTTTCGAGTAAAGTGGACTTGTGATTTCATAGTAGACAGTAAACCTTTTCTAGATTTGTGGTTTAGTAACAGATCTAGTGGCGACCTCAAGCATTTACGTTGAGTCTGTCAGGCTACATGGTCAAATCCAAATTATTTCATGAACTTTCCGCAGAACTTTGAATCAACATAAACTGTTAGTTGAGGCACTAAGGCAATACTACAGTCCCGGTATTGGCCCTGTTCCTTACATGATGTGATGTACTGTAAGTCATGACCTAAGACTGAATATTTTCCATTTTTAATTTAAAAATAAAAATGTAAAACCTACTTAGGATATGCAAAAAAAAAATTGTTAATTTCATTTTGCCAGTTAAAATATTGTTAACTGTTAATTTTTATTATTTAACATTAAAAATTGATTTATTAATTTAATCAACAGACATTTATTATTTAAATTATTAATGCTTTAAATAACTATGTTTTAAATATAAGTGTAAAAGGCTGTTGGTGCGAATCCCGCGGGATTGCAATCCTTACTCACAAATCACGGGATTTTCTATTGATGCACACATTTCAATAAATCACACAAACTAAGTAGAAAAATCACTATCCATACGCTATAACAGCTTAATGCATATAGACTGCAGAAACATTTTGATGCCAAGATGGCGACTCCATCCCCACCCATTTCCACACTAGGTACTAACATAAGTTACATTCTGGCTACCCATCATAATTTTAATTTAAATGAAATGGGCAAACCCAATAGGTTTAATTTAATTTTGATATAGAAATGGCATAAATTTATTTTATACATTAGATTCAGACAATTACCATGGAGCTACCAATTTTATTTATTATTCTCTTTATATTTTCTTCTTCTTCACTTCGATATCGGCCATCTAAGGACCATGAAAAGTAATCCCATGCATTCATTTCGATGCTTCTTTTATTGACTTCCAATAGTTATTCTTCCTCTCACTTTGCTGTTTCCTCCTTTCTTTTGTCCATATGTTACTACATTTCCTCTTCTCCTGGAAACCCTTGAAATTTTGGATCAATCTCCTAAAAGTTGCTCTATCTTGTATTAAATCTTCTGTTATTCAGATCTCAATCATATCTTTCTTTACTCCTTCGATCCACTGGTTGCTCTTCTTACTCTTGTAAACATGATTGAAAATTCTTTTTTCCTGGCATTCAAAAGAAATTAATTCTGAGTCCATAATTGAGCACTGACAGCTTAAATTTCTACAGCTGTCTCTCAGTGAGAAAATTATATTTAAGGAAAAATGGCATTCTACCCCAGACATTATAATAGCTCAGTCTTATTATTAAAACAATCTTCTTGTTTTAAAAACAACTATATATAACTATATTTTTAAAGCAGCAACCCTGCTAATTTTAGTCATGATCCACCACTGGACACATGTTAATGAAACATTGTTCTGGGTGCTGCAATTAAAAGCATTTTCCGACAAGTCCTTATGACAAAGCTTAGTTGTTATAAAGATTTGGTTATGATTTTATCCACAAGGTCATTGAAACTCAGTTTACTAAAGAATATTATCGCTAGATGATATAGTGAGTACATCTGTTCCAATTCAGTAACTCTTATGAAACTGATATTTCATTTGTGATAAACTGTTTGTATTCAACAATTTGAACTCTGTTAGTTTAACAATTTTCCAGCCAGTTTAGAAGGGATACTACAATTCGATATGATTTAAGTTTAAAGACCAATAGTTTATAACAGATCAAGTCAAAAGCCATACTGAAATTAGTATAAATATTATTAACATGATTTCCATTTTCTAATGAACATAAATCCTCGAGACTATTCCTTCATTAAGTGATCTTACAAATAATAATTTTAATACTGAAGTGACTACATATTTGCATTCTTTTGGTAAAATTGGTGATATACTTTCCAGTCCTGCACTTTAGTTGTCGTCAAGTTTTTTCAATTTAGATATACAATCTGAATTTATGGTAAAATTAGTTTTACATTAATATTATGTGAAGACTTGGCAAATGGATTAACAATAGTTGTTCTCACAGCTCAACCTTAAGATTCAACAAACACTACATCTGATAAAGTTCAACTCCATGCTTTGGAGTAAATTTATTTACAGAATTATTGAGGATTTTTTTACTTTGAGAATTATTTATCTCTACTGGCTAGGTTTTGCATTTATATCTTAGATTTGAAAATTGAGAGTAATTATGTCCCATTTGCTTATAAAGAATACATGCTTTATTTTTCTCAATGATAGTGATTCTGAGTTCTTTAATATATCATGCCATAGCTGCTCAACTCAATCTTTTGATATCATTGAGGGTAAGATTTACAACAGCTCTTGAATATCTTGGAACTTAATACAACCAGAATGATCTTAAGCCAAACCCAAAGAAAATTGAAGTCTGCGCACTTAAGTTGCATAACAAATGCACTTATGTAACCTGGAATGGAATGATTCTGTAGCACAGAGATAATCCAAAATACCTCGGCGTAACTCTTGGCAGAAGTCTTTTAAAAACCACTGCTGCAATGTCAAGATGAAAATATCATCATGCAACAGCAGCAAGTTGACTGGAACAAGCTGCGTAGTTAAGCACAGCGTCGTCTGCACCTCTGCCTTAGCATTATGCAACTCTGCAGAAGAGTATGCCTGAAAAAATCATGTAATGCTAAAACAGTGGATGTTGCACTCCACAGAACATGCAGACATATCACAGGACGCCTCAGATCTTCACCTGTGGTAAAGGTGGAGATATTGGCTGGCACTGCCGCTATAGACATATGCTGGGAAGTTGCTACCAACACAGCAAGGCTCAGAGTTCGAAGAAGACACCTGAAACCCTCTACATAGTTATGCACCAACGCCATCAAGATTGAAGACCCAATCAAGCTTCTTAAAAGCCTCAATGCCATCAAAAGGAACACCAAGCAGTGAAAGAATATCAGCCTGGGAGAAGAGAGTGTGACAAAACATCGACTGGAACAAGCTGAAAGAGGATCTACCACCTGGGTCTGAACGACCATGGCCGATATAGAAATCACTGAACACACTTCGAGTTAGAGTTGGTTGCTGCGAAGACACTATTGCTGAATGAGGATACCTGGGAGAATGACCAGATACCACAAGTTCCTGAAACGAGATTAACTATGGTACATTTTTTGTCATGTCCACAACTCTAAATAAATGTATGTCAGTCATGCCTTCAAACAGCTAGTGACAAAGTCATCAAATTGGTGATAAAATTACCTTGTATCTGATGCTGCCATATAATGGCTGTCGTACAATTGTATACATTTCTTTATAAAAAATTAAATCTACTTACACAATCTTCAAATGAGCTTCTATTTATGTCATTACCAGAATGAAATTCCCAAGACACTGTGAAGCAATTCAGAACTTTTACTGATATAAGTGATTACAATTAATTTCATAGTGCTGTCGAGGAAGCCATACGAAACCACTTGGAATATTGTTTTAGTATATTAAGTATGCACTAAACTACTTCTTTTTTCCCCCCTGTCATCAGTCTCTTGACTGTTTTGATGCAATCCAACATCCCTTCCTATCTTGTGTTAACCTTTTCATCTCAACATACCACTTACAACAAATGTACTCAATTATCTGCTTCATATATTCCAATCTCTGTCTTTCTCTGCAGTTCTTATCTTCGACTGTTCCCTCCACTAACAAGTTAACCAATCCAGCATGTCTCAAAATATGACCTACCATCCTGTCTCTTTGTTCTGCAAGACTCTTACACAAACTTCTTTCCTCATCCATCATTTCCAAAACTCTTTCGTTTTGTACTCTATCTATCCACTTAATTTTCAGCATTCTTCTATAACACCACATTTCAAACACTTCAATTTTTGTTTCTTTTTGCAATTCCTAAAGTCCATGCTTCACTTATAGAGTTTTAAAAACTTATTTCTGTGTGCTAGATTAATATTTGAAACTAAAAGCTTTCTCTTTTTCATTAAAGCTCTTTTTGCTAGTGCTATTCTGCTTTTAACATCATTCCTGCTTCGGACATTGGTTGTAATTTTTCTTCCCAAGTAACAGAATTCACTTACTTCTTCAATTACATTCAATCTTATTTTTATATTTAATCAACTAGTATTGGTATCATTTCTGCTACATTTCATCACTTTAGTCTTGTTCAGTCTGCCAGTAAAGGCCCCTGCCAGGCAGACCTCACACACAACGCGCCTGCACGCCGGGATACATATACGACTCCAAACAGGCGCAAAACAAACCAGGAAAACAAATAGAATCATCTAGAAGCTAAGTGGGACTATTTCTTACAGAGTTCGCCGTACTACCACACAACGGAATTCCTGCGCCAGGCCGCCTATATAAGCGTAGCCGGCCGCTCCACCGCCAGTTCCAGCCTGACCGCTGAACCAGCGTCAACTACAGAAGACCACCGGAAGTTCGCGAGAAGTAGAAGCCGTCACTCTACCCCGGATCAGGACCAGGCTGAAATTCTCGACGGTCTTCTGATAACTGTACCCACATTTGTTTATGGTTTACCTGTTGTATTGTGTACCGAGTAATAAACTTCAAGGAACCGTTAAGTGTAGTTCACTTCAGTGGCGACAAGGTTGGGATAAGAACTCTCGACCATCATGGCTACGCCAGCAGCACCTACGGAATGGCAACAATTCCTCCAAGGACTTCTACATCAGTTCTTCGAATCTCAGAGACAACTGATTGCGGAAGTCAGGAATCTCCGCCAACCCACGGCCCCGCCTCCGTTCCCAGCATTCAACGACGACGTCGAGGAATGGGAGACCTACGAGAAGCGCATAAGACAACACTTCGCAATTCACCACATAACCAAAGAAGAAGACCAACGTGCATATTTCCTTTCCTGGAACCAATCGAAGATGTATGTCTTGCTCACCAAACTTCAGCCACAAGACCCCGACACCCTCACCTTCACGACCTTCTGTACGACACTGAATGCATACTACAGACGCCGGTACCATGTCGTCGCGGCCCGCGTTGAATTCTATCAATGCCGGAAGAAGCCCGATCAGACGTATCGCCAGTGGGCGGCCGAACTCCAAGGCCTTAGCAGAAAATGTAAGTTTCAAACTCGTTGTTCCCACGAATCCTACGCCGACGACATGGTGCGTGATCACATCATACAGGCTGCACCAGATGCCGCACTCCGGCATGACGCCCTCAAGTTAGAGGACCCATCCCTGGAGCAGGTCATCGAACTTGCCTACAAATTCGAAATATCTACGGCCGCAGATCGCCGCCTGGAGTCCTGGGCGGATGTGGCCGCAATCCGAACCGACGTAGAAGACACACAGGACGTCGCCGCCATCCAGAGCTCCCAGTCGCCCTCCTCCCGACACCACAACCGGGGACCGCTTCCTCAGAAGGACATCGAACCGGCCCGTTCCGGCAGGGGCACCAAGTCTCGGCAGCAGCAGCGGATCCCGCAGCGCCGACGCCGCAGCCCGCTCCGCCTGCCCTCCTGCCCCGCCTGTTATGCAGCACATGAGAGGGAAAATTGTCCGGATCGTTGGGCTGAATGCTCACGTTGCGGCAAGGAAGGACACCTGGCGTCCGTCTGCCGCACCAACACCATGCCGCAGCATGCCTCATGCCATACACTCCAAACCTCCCCTTGATACTTGCCACAGATGCATCCGATTACGGTGTGGGGGCAGTTCTGTCTCATAAATTACCAGATGGCACGGAACGCCCCGTAGCTTACATCTCCAAAGCCCTATCGGCTGCTCAGCTTAAATATTCTCAAATCGAGAAAGAGGCGCTAGCTATTGTTTTTGCCTGCTCCAAATTCTATTCCCTTTTATATGGGATTTCTTTTCATCTCATTACCGACCACAAGCCACTCCTATCACTATTTGATCCGTCCACACGTCTGCCTACCAAAACATCCCACTGCATCCAGCGTTGGGCACTATTCCTGTCCCAGTTCAGATATACCATGCATTTCCGTACCACCTCCAGGCATGCCAATGCAGACGCCTTATCCAGACTACCGCAGGGACCAGACCTTGCCTTCGACAAGTCGGAACTTCTGGTGTTCCAGATCGACGATGACATACAAGAAGCAAGAAGCACTGAAGACATTTCCAGTCACGGCCTCAAAAGTCGCGGCAGCCACAGGGGAGGACCCCCTCCTCCGTGTCATCCGACACCACATCCAACACGGGTGGCAAACACGTTCCCCTCCACGCCATCATCAAGACCTCAAGTTCTACTACTCCATCCGCCACCAGCTCTCAGTAGTAGAGGGAGTGCTCCTCCGCACAGAACCAAATTCCACCCCGAGGGTCGTCGTTCCGAGATCCCTACAACCGACAATCCTCCAAACTCTCCACCAAGGACACTGGGGAATTGCCCGCACCAAATCCCTTGCCAGACGCCATGTATTCTGGATCGGCCTTACCACGGATGTCACGGAGATGGTGCGGCGCTGTACCATCTGTGCCCAACAACTGCCCCGCCCCCCTCAAAAGTTCCTTTCCTGGCCGGCACCGTCCGGACCCTGGGAACGCATTCACCTCGACTTCGCTGGCCCATTCCTAGGCCACCAGTGGCTCCTAGTGATGGATGCCTTTTCCCACTTCCCATATGTCGTCCGTTGCTCCACAATCACCACAGAGGTCACCATTTCAGCCCTCACGAAGATCTTTTCCATCGAAGGATTACCATACGCTATCGTCACAGATAACGGACCGCAATTTCGAAGTCGGGAATTCCTATCCTTCTGTACCGCCAACAATATCCAACACTTCCTCACCCCGCCCTTCCACCCCCAATCTAACGGGGAGGCGGAACGGCTAGTCAGAACATTCAAAACCCAAATGACCAAATACACCACAAGTCACAAACTCGAAGAGGCATTGACACTCTTCCTCAGTTCCTATCGAACCACTCCAGTGGGGGCCAAAAGCCCGGCGGAATTGCTGCATGGCCGCCAACCTCGCACTCTCCTCCATCTCCTCTTACCCCCGCCCAAAGTACAGGTACCTTCGGGCCCATTCCGTTTCACCCCGGGCTCCCTAGTCTGGGCCCGCGGGTTTGGCTCCCGGGCCGGTTGGCTTCCGGGGGTCATCCAGCGGCCCCGGGGCCGCCAACTGTTCGACGTCAGCCTGGATGGCCGGATAGTGCGACGCCATCGAAACCAACTACGTCCCCGCTACCCCACGGCACCGTCCTCTTCCACCCACGGCCATCCACTTCTTCCTCTCCTTCCCTGCCACCTCCACCACTCCTGCCGTCTAACCGTTGCTCAGGGACAGTTACAGCGCCACCAACGACGCCACAACCTGTCGGTCGCTCCGACACCCTTCAGCCGCAGCCTCTCGACCACCTGCGGGGACCATCTTCAGCGCCCCCCGTACAGCCCCCGGCCATCGACGCCGACGAACCGATGCCGTTAGCTCCACAAGTACCTCCACCACAACCTGCACCACGACGCAGGTCGGCACACATCGCCAGGGGAACAGCTCCGTACTCCCCTGGAGGTAGCCTTCATAGTCTGCTCCAGGGCGCCGCGGCAGACGACCTCGCAGACGTCTTAGACATCGCTTCCACCCCCCCCCCCCGGGAGGGAGGTATGTTCAGTCTGCCAGTAAAGGCCCCTGCCAGGCAGACCTCACACACAACGCGCCTGCACGCCGGGATACATATACGACTCCAAACAGGCGCAAAACAAACCAGGAAAACAAATAGAATCATCTAGAAGCTAAGTGGGACTATTTCTTACAGAGGTCGCCGTACTACCACACAACGGAATTCCTGCGCCAGGCCGCCTATATAAGCGTAGCCGGCCGCTCCACCGCCAGTTCCAGCCTGACCGCTGAACCAGCGTCAACTACAGAAGACCACCGGAAGTTCGCGAGAAGTAGAAGCCGTCACTCTACCCCGGATCAGGACCAGGCTGAAATTCTCGACGGTCTTCTGATAACTGTACCCACATTTGTTTATGGTTTACCTGTTGTATTGTGTACCGAGTAATAAACTTCAAGGAACCGTTAAGTGTAGTTCACTTCAAGTCTTGTTTTGATTTATATTCAGTCCAAAATCTTCCTTCAGTATTTTATTCATGCCATTCAATAATTTCCCAATATCCTCAGCCCTTTCTGCTAACAAGCAAAATCGTAGCATACTGATTTTTTCTCATTGAACACTTACAGCACATTCAAATACTTCTTTCACTTCCATTATTGCTTCTTCTACATACAAGTTGAATATTAATGGGGATAGACTACAACTTTGTCTCACACCCATTTAAACTGTTAGGGGTCTCTAATGATTTTCCACTTTTATTATAGCTACTTGATTCTTATAAAGATTATAAAGTATTCTTCTATCTCAGTATTTTAACATCTTGTCCCAGCTAACACTATGAAAGCATTCTCTACGTCAACAAATGCCATAAAAGAGTGTAACTGGGTGACATTCTGTGTGCACACATGTCCGGAACCTAATGGCCCATTTCTCTACTACTTGAAAAAGGCTGTCACCAAAATATTGTTCATTTGTTTGTCCACCTTTTGTGTTTTTTCTCTCATTGCAGCCATCTACTTTGGTATGTAGTGGGTTAATTTCCCTTTCCTTTATTATTTATAAAAATATCTTTGTATTTCTTGATCTGCCATTCAAGTATTAATCTTAAGGATAGAATCGCTTCTCTTGTACTGAGGTTTTTCCTAAACGTAAACTGATCTTCACCTACTGTCCCGTCTACTACACTTTCCTTTCTTCTGTATATTATTCTGGTCAATAATGTTGAAGCATGTGACGTTAGATTTATAGTGCAATAGTTCTCACATATGTCCGCTTGTGCTTTCTTCAGAAGTATGAAGATGAAACTTTTTATTAAATCCGTGGGAATCTCTCCTGTTTCACAACTTTTTTGATATAAGTTTGAATAATCTTTGGAGTCCTTCTTCTCCTATGGATTTCAGAAGTTCTGCAGGAAGCTTATTAATTCCAACTGCCTTATTTGATTTCAAATCATTCAAAGCTCTATCAAATTCTGTCCTCAAAGCAGGATCACCTAAGTCATCAATGTTGACATCAATTTATTTTTCCAATGCACTGTTTTTCAAATCATCTCCATCATACAGTTTCTCTATGTATTCCTTTCATCGGTTAATTCTATCTTCTGAACTTGTAAGAGGTTTCCCATCAGCAGCTTTAATGTTTATAACTCTTTTCTTAATTTCTCCAAAATTCTGTCTGATCTTCCTACCTACCACATCTACTTTAGCTATGATCATTTCCTTTTCTATTTCTTCACACTTTTCTTGCAGCCAACTTTCTTTTTTTGCATTTCCTGTTTACAGTCGAACCTGGATAAGTGAGAGTTCAAGGGACTGCATAATTTTTTTTTTTTTTTTTTTCTTCGCTTATGGAGGTTTTTCACCAACCCAGGTTTTTTGCTTATACAGGTACATGAGTGGCTTTTCTCACTTATAGAGGTTTAAAAACTACAACAAATATGTAGTGATAAAAATGTATGTATTGCATGGGTATTATTCATTAGAATTTGACATACATGCTTACAAAAAGAAAACAAAAAATCTGACACTAATATTTACTTTTAAAAAATCCGTTAGTTTCTTCTGTGTTTCTGTTTCTGCATTATGTTCATGTTTTACCAGTTCATAAATCTTATCAAATATTGTTTTCTCAACAACCGCCGAGGATTTAAAAAAAAATGATGGAGCGTCTCCAGTGCATTCAAAGCTTCTTGCTTCTTTGGAATGTTATTTACTTATGTATCCAAAATCTGTGATTGGTCAGCTTCATCGTCACTGTAATTCCCGTCAGTACAAGTGCTCAGACAATTATTAATGATACTGTCATCGATGTGTTCTCCGGCAGTAGCCACGTCATCGTCAATCTGTACAAAGTCTTCGAAGGTTGGCGTAAATGTAAATGTTTTATCCAGAAGGAACTTGTGGCAGATCTTCATTCCATTGGTTACACACATCTTGGTTCACAGATTTACTTTCCCCGGCTGCTTTTTTGTAAGCTATATCATGACGCTTTTTAAAACCCTCTAGCCAGCCATTACTAGCTGAAAAGCCTGAATTCTCAGTTTTGTAGCAAATTCTTTAGATTTTTCTTTCAACTTAGATCCATCAAAGGGAACATTCTTATCGAGGGTTTGTTTTATCCATTCTAACAGGCACTTCTGAATGTTGGGAAATTCAGAAAGTCAACTCCTTTTAATATTTCCATGTCCCTCAGAGCGCTGAGACTTTATAGAATCATTTGATTTTATAATTTTATAAAAGGTGGCTTCTGGCACACCAAACTCACAGTGTATTTCATTTCGCGATTTCCCGCACTCGAACGAAGTAACTATTTTAAGTTTATCACTTAACGACAACACTTTGATTTTTCATTTTTACATTTCGAGTACGTGGCGAACCTTTTTTTGCCATTGATAGTTATCAACTGAAATAACAATTGGCAATTCAAACAGAATACGATACAACAATGTAAGTTAGTTCCACGAAATTTAAGAATGGGTGATAAATAGCAATTGTTAAATACGTTCAACTGTCACTTGTAGAGGTAAAAACAAGTAACAGTCTCAGTTATAGAGGTCCACAAGGTTTATAGAGGTTTCTGTTTCTCACTTATAGAGGTTTTAGAGGTTAAAATGAAGGGACCTGACAATTATTCTCACTTGTAGAGTTTTTTCGCTTATCCAGTTTTCACTCATCCAGGTTTGACTGTATTTGATATCTAAATTGTCGTATTACTCTCTTCTGTTTTTCATCATGAGCAATTTTGTGCCTTCTCCTCTGATACATCAACTCCAAAATTTCTTCTTTGATCCAGGGTTTTCAGGTGGCTTGTTCCCTAAAGTCTAATGGTTCTTTACCAGCTTTGATTATTGATTATTTTTCTCTTTAATGCATTCTGTTCGTTCTCAATTGAGCCCTCTTCAGTTACTTCTTAGACCCACATCTACCATTTCTGCAAACTTTTCTCTCATGAGAGTTAATTTCAATTTATTCACTTCAAGTCTGAGCTGCTTATATTGCTTCTTTATTCTCTTGAATTTCAGCCTGCATTTCATAACTAACAGATTATAGTCAATGTCTGCTTCTGGGTATGCTTTACAGTCTATAACTTAATTCCTGAATCTTTGTTTGACCATGATATAATCTAGCTGATACCTGCCTGCATCCCCTGGACATTTCCACGGGTATATCCTTCTTGTATACTTCTTTAATAGTGTGTTCGCCATGACTAGTTTGTATCTTTCACAAAATTCTAACAACCTGCTTCCTCGTTCATTTCTTTATCCTAAACCAAAACTTCCTACAGTATTCCCCTTGTCTCCTTCTCCCACTACCACATTCCAATCACCCATGATTATTAGATTTTACTCCCCCTTCACATATTTGATTAATTCTTCAATTTAAGTGTATATTTTTTCACCATCTTCCTGTGATGTCAGCATGTACACTTGTACACTAATGTGGTTGGGCTGGGCATAGTTTCTAACCCCCAAAGTAATCCTGTCAAAACTGTTCACAATAAATCATCTGTTACCCTACACTTTTATTCATTACAAACCATACCAGTGACTCCATTAACATCTTGTGTGCTAATAATCCTGATTTCCCCACATCAGAAATCCTGTGCGTCCTTCCATTTAATCTCACTAATCCCAAAGACATCTAACGTAAGTTGCTACATCTGTCATTTTAAGTTTTCTAACCTACCTGCCCTATTCAGACTTATTATACTTTTCTATAATAGGTAGTTTCTTGAATGACAACACTGTCGGTTAACTTTTTTACTTGATGTTTATTCTGTCAAAACACTAACATACAAGACAAAGATCATACTTCTTCCAAAGATTAAAAGCACATTAATAATTCAAACGACATAACATCATGTTAGCATTGCTTTGAGCGAGCTTGTCATCCTTGATCACATTAAAGAAGCTGACAATACTTTCAGGAGTGCTTACAATCATTCCAACAACAGAAGTGTACAGAAACAATGAGAGCATATGCAAAGTAACTTATAATAATGAAGAAACATTTTTAAATGATATGCCAAAATATTAATAAAAATTTGAACATTGAATTGACAAAATTTATAATCCTGTAGTAACTGAGCGGCTAGTCACCACGGCCAAAGTTTGGATTCGCCTCTGATCAACCACTCCTCAATTAGCTTTCGAAGATATGTGGCCATAAGATCAGAGTGACTACGTTCTGCCCACACTTATAGCTAGTAATGAGCAGGAATCAGCGATACAAATAAAAACATGTAGTTGAAAGAATTGAGTGACTTTAATACTTCAATAAAAATAGGCACATAAAAATACACTTGAAATAAATGAAAAATACTGCATAAACTAGCTCTCATAAAAGGCATCTGCTACTAATAAAATCCTGTCACTCGGGATATTCTTTCTCAGCCAGCCAGAGGGTATAAATTGCATCAGCCATTACCTATTGAAAATCTGCATGCCGTATGGCGACGTGGTCCATCCTTTGAATCGGCGAAACGACTGCCCCGGAGGCCGTTCTAGACTGCGCTCTCCAGAGTAGAAACGTGGTGGGGAGAAGTCATGTGACTTAATCCTATTCGTCTAAAATCCCTGGCTAAGGGCTTTCGGAGTTACACTGGTAGGGGGACTGTTTCCCACGGGAAGTGACTTTGCTCAACCTTGAGCTCTGCTTCGTTGGGTGGAATTATATTACATAGCTGCAGCTTGAGAAAAATTATCCCGAACGAAAGTTAGAACATATTATAGTTCAAATATCTCAATATACTACACTTCCCCCCTTGGGGAAGAGTCGAACCCAGGGCTTTAGCCTAGGTGAGACTCTTACCTGGTAGTCTGCAAAATCTGGACTCAAATGCTTAAACAAAAATACACAATAAATGTTGATTAAATAAAAGTGCCTTGAAATGATTATATACCTGACTTAACACTATCTTCTATTTGTTATTATATTCAGCTTCTAGGATAACATTTTCTAAAACTACTACATGAATTGTTGATTACATAATTTGTCTTGAATTGACTACACTGATGGATTTGATCAATTGTTTGCACATTTCTACTTCTACTTGCTGTAATCTTTATCATTTTCTAACTGCTACATTGCATTCAACCTTAATTCTACTTAAGCACATTATACATATAAATTTTTTTCAAAATAAATCATAATTGAAATAAAATATACATAAACTTATCAAAATTTCTTTTATCTCCGATCATGGCGAGAGATTACAGATACTTCATCATGATCTGGATCAAAAGATCGTCTGTGTCCAATAGCAGAATGAGGTCTCTCAAATACTACAATATCCTCATCATTGAGTTCATTGTTAATGTCTCGGTTAACGTGAATAGGTCTTCTTCCTCTTATACGAGATAGTTCAGTACCATTAGAGTGGTTTACAATAGTGGTTTTCACACAAATCTGATTACAGCATTCACCTGCAGTATTACGCCACAAATACTTAAAACAATTCCTTAGACAGCTACAGTGTTTACATAGGCAAAATATGATGATGCAAAAAATAAGAACTACACAGACATACGATAAGATCGAATACTGAGACAATGAATAATTTGTAAAAGCGTT